>LR990231.1:15959241-16010774 GCA_905147385.1 Limenitis camilla
GAATGCTTGCTATCAAAGTAGCAGCATTTAACGAGACCGTTTTATGCGATTTGCTAATCCTAAGCGCAAACATCCTAGTCAATTTATTTAATTTATTTATAGCGTATTTCCTATCTAAAATTGGTTCCCACGCGCATGCAGCATATAATACAATCGGTTCGATAACCGCTGTATAAATCGTTCGAACTATTTCCGGGTTTAATCCCCAGGTAACTTTAGCGGCGCGTGCTACTGATTGGTAAATTTTAATTGATTTTACGTTGATATTGTCTAAATGAGTAATGAAATTGAGATTAGAGTCTATTGTAAGTCCTAACAGAGTTAATGATGGGGATATTTGTAATATTGTGTTGTTAAAAATGAACTTCGGATGATCATATTTTAGTTTTTTAGTGACTAGAATGACTTGCGTCTTATGTTCAGCAAACCGCATTTTATTTTGAGTCCCCCATTCTGAAATGTATTTTAATGCCTCATTTACTCTATCGTTAAGCACTTCGGTATTGTGTGCTGAGGCTACTACAAGTATATCGTCTGCAAATGCTTGCACTCTTGCTGTTAACCCTTTCGTACATTTGAGTAAAGGGTCTAATTGGAGATTCCACAATAATGGTCCTCCAGTAGAACCCTGGATGCACCCTTTGTTTGTTTCTCTGGTCGTTTTACTCCCTAAATATTCCAGTTTTATTTGCCTTTCACTTAAATAGCTATTAATGATTCTTATGACACTGGGATCGCACCTCTTTTCAATGAGCTGCTCTAGCATCTTGGGCCACCATGTATTGTCGAACGCACCCTCGATGTCCAACGATACCATTGCTACTAATTTATGATTGGTTAACTCAGATCTTACGAACGTTAGCGCATCGAAGAGTGCATCCTCGGTGCTCCTTTGGGGCATAAATCCGTATTGCCTATCGCTGAGTTGATTAGTGGACCCCAGATGCCAGAGCAGTCTATTGCAAACTATCTTTTCTAGAATTTTTCCATTCACCGGTAATAATCCGATTGGCCGATATGACTTTGGTACTGAGTAGTCTTCCTTACCCGGTTTTCTTAATATTTTAACATTGGCTGTTTTCCAACTTTTCGGGAAATAGCCAGAGGAATAGCATATATTTAAAATAGCGCTAAACACTTCTGGTTTTGCCCTATACGCACTCCAACAGATATCGGCTGTGAAGCCGTCATCTCCTGGCGCTTTAGATGGACTCATACCTTTAATTACTTGTTCTATTTCATTCGTTTCTATAGGAATTATCTGTACCTGATTTTTGTCTATCCCTGTTAGCTCTTTCTGTACGTTTTCTCTAATCTTTCGGTGATATTCTATGTCTGTGTTCGGGTCGTCCTTTGGGTAGAATGTGTCTGCTAAAAATTCTGCCGATTGTTGTTCATTTAATTCAATACCGTTCTTCTTTAATAGCGACTCCTCAGTGTTCTTCCCTGCGGATTTCATAATTCTGTACACCTTGTCCCAAACTGATTCTATACCTTGAGATGTACAAAACTCTTTCCAACTTGATGTTCTGCTTAATAAAATTTCTGCTTTATATTCTTCTAGATTTTTAAGATATTCCTCTATAATATACTTCTTTCTTCTGTAATTAGCTTTTTTAATCTTATTTCTGACCCTGATGACATTCTTCTTGAGTTTAGTTAAATTTTCGTTCCACCATTTAAGCTTTTTAGTTATAAACGGACTTAGTTTAGGCATAGATTCTTCGCACGCTTGAGTTATACACTCTGTATACTTCTGGACTATCACGTTTATCTCTTCCGGTGTTTTTGCTTGTTTTATGTTATATTCGTTTAATTCTGAATCGTTAAATTTACTTATTACAATTTCTTCAAACTTCATCCAGTCTACTTTTTTTACGTTATATATTCTAGTGGTTGATCGTTTAATATTTTTGACATTCGTTACTCCTGTTCTAAGTTTAAACGTGATAGCCCTGTGGTCAGATGTCGTGACCATTCCAGTATCTACCTCCCATTCTTCTATTTTGTCCAGGATTTCTTGCGAGCAAACTGTCACGTCCACTATACTTGTACACGGTTTGTTACACCTAAAAGTGTAAAACGTAGGAGTCGTTCCTTCGTTTAACACTTCCAGACCTCTTTGTGCTAAGAATGATGCATAGTCTGATCCCCGATCGTCTTCGTCGTCACAACCCCACCACGCACTCTTTGCATTGCAATCACCTCCTACTATTATTAAGTTTGTATTTAGTTTAGAAATAATATTATCTAATTGTTGTATATATTCATTTATGTCTTCCGTATCTTCCCAATATATCGATATTAAACCAATTCTCATTTTATCTAATATTATTACCGTTCCCACAATATTTTCTGTAACAAAGCTTGGACTGTCTATTATCTGTATATTTGGATTTATGATTACTATTGCTGATTTTACTACTTTATTTCTGTTTGCAGTTTTCTGAATGGTGCGGTATGGAGTAGCGACTGATCCCGACGCTCCCACGTATGGTTCTTGAAGAAGAAGTGCCACATACTTCCTTTCACTAGCTTCCCGCAACACTTCCTGTGTTGCTGCAAGTCCTCTGCCCAGGTTGCACTGAGCGAAACCGATATAATTATCATTTACCTTTTTATTACTCTTAACTATTATTTGATCCGTCGAGGTGCCCTTTAGGAATACGAAACCAAGTTCCGCGCGAACTTGTCCCATCTCCTCCATTCCGGGCATACCGATGAGAATGACGGATGACCTTTATTATCCTGACAGTTCACACAGCTCGGTCCCTCACTCTTGTTGTTGCATTCTCGCGAATCGTGATCCTGTGCACAGTACCCGCATTTAGTTTCCGCTGTGCAGTCTTTGGCCCTATGTCCGAAGCCCATACAATTGAAACATTGCAAGATGGGCGATTGATCTATTGCGTCTACGATTTGGTAACCAACTCTAATTCTACGATTCACTAAACTCTTCCAGACCTTCGGACTCACATCCAGTATTATGTTATTCACCGAATTGTTCCTTCCTTTCGCTCTCCTTAATACCTTTACTTTCACTTCTTCCCTTTCAACTTCTCTTTCCATAGTTCCGATTAAGTTCATGTTTTGACGCAATATCGCTTCTTCCAATTTCTTATCAGTCAAGTCATGGGCGACTCCAATCAATTTGAGCAGCGGATTTCTAGGCGGAGGTTCACTCACAGACAGCTTGTCATTTGTCTTCTTAATCGCCTCATGTAGCACAGTCCTTTCTTTCCTTGATTCACACGTGAATACTACTCTCTGATTCTTCAACTTTCTAACACTACTTATACCCACTCCCAAATCCACAACATCCACCTTCTCTTTAATCTCTTTTACAATGTCATCGTTACAATGCTTTGGATCAGCTGACTCAACCACTATCGAATATCTAGGCCTAGCAACTGCGTCGGTGTAATTCTTTCTTTCCCTATTTTCGCGTATAGCCACTTTTTCCGCGTACGAGATTCCTTCCACAACCTTATTCCTGCTAATAGTCTCTTCCTGTAATTTGTCTATTTTCTTTTGCACTACTAGCACCTCCCTATGTGTGTTTCTTATTTCTTCACTTTGAATTTTTAATACATTTATTATCTCTTGCAGATCTGCTGGCGCTACGACCATAGAAGGATGAAGAGCACTTGTAGAAGAGGTCACAACCGTTGCAGTCGGTCCTACGTGAGCCTCAGTTCCCGAACAAAGTTCGGGTTCCGGGACCTTTGTCTGTTCTGACTGCTCCGACGCTACAGCGGCCTCTTTTTGAGGGATGTTTGTGCAAGCCTGTGTGCCTATATGCACCACAGGGGCATTCAGTAAAGCACTGTAGATGGTTATACATTTCCCCATTTCCCTGCTGCAATCCTCTATTAGATCCTTCTGAATTTTTGCCAGGTTGGTTCCAGTACGGACCGCCGCTATTATTGCGGCGGCCAGTGTATTTACTGATGCGAAAAATGATGATGTGTCCACTACAGAAGAAGCCGTAGCAGGAAGAGGCAGTTTCTCCATAATTCGAGGCATTTTAACACACAACAATTAGACTTAAATTGGACTGGTTCAAATTGACTAAAGAATTTTTAAAATATTTTTGGCGTTGACCTTATAACGACAACTAAATAATTTAAGCGAAAAAACAATAAAAATATATTATAAATATTCCCAAGGTCAATAAAATCTACTTAAGTAATCGATGATGGGCGGGGGGGAGGGCGATTTTTTTCGCTCGTTATTAAAGATATCCTAATTTGAGTGGTGTCGTTGAATAGGTGATTAAAAACGCTATTCAACGATATATAAACGAGGAAAATCGGACGACAAAATCTAACTATTATTTATAAAAAACGTGTTTTTTGAACGAAATTTTGCCAAAATTTAACAGTTTTACTGAAATTTTCGAAAATTTTAACTATACAACAGGGGTTGAAATTGATATATAATATAGGTGGATAGTTTATGTATAATATAAGACAAAAACAAATCGAGAAAATAGCGTTTGTGAAGAAAAATAGACTATTTATAACATAAAATGTTAAGATTTTACGAAATTTTCATATAATTTTCTGAATAAAAAATTTTCAATATACTGAATTTAAATAAATTTTGTTCTGTAATATGGGGGAGGACTATTTGAAGCTATATTAAAAATTTTACAACGATAACTTGAAGGAATCTACTCTAATTTTTAAGATTTCGTATATGTTCAAAGTTTGTTATATCATCTATAAGGTAGACTCGGTATGGAGAAATTCAATGAATACTAATTTTTTTCGCTCGTTATTAAAGATATCCTAATTTGAGTGGTGTCGTTGAATAGGTGATTAAAAACGCTATTCAACGATATATAAACGAGGAAAATCGGACGACAAAATCTAACTATTATTTATAAAAAACGTGTTTTTTGAACGAAATTTTGCCAAAATTTAACAGTTTTACTGAAATTTTCGAAAATTTTAACTATACAACAGGGGTTGAAATTGATATATAATATAGGTGGATAGTTTATGTATAATATAAGACAAAAACAAATCGAGAAAATAGCGTTTGTGAAGAAAAATAGACTATTTATAACATAAAATGTTAAGATTTTACGAAATTTTCATATAATTTTCTGAATAAAAAATTTTCAATATACTGAATTTAAATAAATTTTGTTCTGTAATATGGGGGAGGACTATTTGAAGCTATATTAAAAATTTTACAACGATAACTTGAAGGAATCTACTCTAATTTTTAAGATTTCGTATATGGTTAGGTTAGGTTAGGTTAGGTTAGGTTAGGTTAGGTTAGGTTAGGTTAGGTTAGGTTAGGTTAGGTTAGGTTAGGTTAGGTTAGGTTAGGTTAGGTTAGGTTAGGTTAGGTTAGGTTAGGTTAGGTTAGGTTAGGTTAGGTTAGGTTAGGTTAGGTTAGGTTAGGTTAGGTTAGGTTAGGTTAGGTTAGGTTAGGTTAGGTTAGGTTAGGTTAGGTTAGGTTAGGTTAGGTTAGGTTAGGTTAGGTTAGGTTAGGTTAGGTTAGGTTAGGTTAGGTTAGGTTAGGTTAGGTTAGGTTAGGTTAGGTTAGGTTAGGTTAGGTTAGGTTAGGTTAGGTTAGGTTAGGTTAGGTTAGGTTAGGTTAGGTTAGGTTAGGTTAGGTTAGGTTAGGTTAGGTTAGGTTAGGTTAGGTTAGGTTAGGTTAGGTTAGGTTAGGTTAGGTTAGGTTAGGTTAGGTTAGGTTAGGTCTTTTTTTTTTTTTTTTTTTTTATTAATTACACTATTTTCAACTGTTGCTTTGTATTATGCAACAACTTTTAAACGATTATGTGAACTATGTACATATTTAACGATATTTATGACCTATTTCTCTTAACCGATTGGGTTTTTACTATTTTACAGTCCTATTCTACATTTTACAACCTATTTCTTAAATCTATTATCTTATTTCTACTATGTACATAATTTTTTTTTTTTTTTTTTTTTTTTTTTTTTTTTTTTTTTTTTTTTTTTTTTATATATATACTTATTTCTTAAATTTAATCTTTGTATTATTATTTTTATTTACAGTTTGCATTGCCTCCTTTGCGAATGTCAGAAAATCGTTTCGTTCGTTAGTACCATTTATTAATGTTCTAAAATTCTCCTCTTTTAATGTTATTTTATGTTTAATTTCTATATCATTTCTTTTACTTCCGAATTTCGGACATTCGCAAAGGACATGCATTACACTTTGGACCGATGAGTTATCGCAATCGCAATAAGGATTGTCCTTCAGTTTAAATCTGTGTAAATATTGGCCAACTCCACCGTGTCCGGTCAATATTTGAGACAACATATTTTCCAAATTGATCGATTTTAAGGTTTTTCTTGCCTCTCTAACGTCAGGGAAAAACAACCTTGTCAATTGGCCCTGCTCAGCACTACTATATTTATTCTGCCACTTTTCAATACTCTCCTGTCTTAGAATGTATTTAGCTGACGAGACGGGTATTGCATCATACACCGGTGCTGTTTTCTTTGATAAGGCTGCCCTTTTTGCTAAAGTGTCCGCCCGCTCGTTACCAGCCATACCCTCGTGCGCCTTTATCCAATAAAAATTCACTTTTCCTCCTTTCTCTTCGATATGTTTAACTGATTTTCTGATTTCATATATTAATGGATGGAGATGGTTGGGATCTTCTAGACATTGTAGGGCTGATTTTGAATCTGAGATTATATTTGAATTTTTAAAAGCTATATGTTTTTGTTGTGTATATTTAAGGGCACGAGATATGGCTACCAACTCCGCCTGAAACACTGAGCAGCAATCGTCCAATCTAAATGTGCTATTTCCTATCTCCCTATCTTCTTTCCAAATGGAAAAAGCTCCTCCTACTCTACCTTCTATTCTGCTGCCGTCCGTATATATACACGGCCAGCCATTATCTATCTCTTCTACTTCCTCCTGAGACGTGAGATTACCGTGAGTAAAAGGTCTTCTTTCAGATGGGTGTGGCAATTCGAATGGACTAATTGGTTTTTCTATTGGTCTTCCGGGGTATAGAGAGATTGATTTTCCTCCTCTTTTGATTTCATAGATCTCTGCAGCCTCTTTCACTCTTAGTTCGAGTGGAAGAATGCTTGCTATCAAAGTAGCTGCGTTTGACGAGACTGTTTTATGCGATTTGCTGATCCTAAGTGCAAACATTCTGGTCAACTTGTTTAATTTATTTAAAGCATATTTTCTTTTTAAAATTGGCTCCCACGCGCATGCAGCATATAATACAATCGGTTCGATGACCGCCGTATAGATCGTTCGAACTATGTCCGGGTTCAAACCCCAGGTAACTTTTGCAGCGCGTGCGACCGACTGATAAATTTTAACAGATTTTGCGTATATTTTATCTAAATGTGGAATGAAATTGAGATTTGAATCTATTGTGAGGCCTAAAAGAGTTAATGATGGAGATAATTGTAATGTTGTATTGTTAAAAATAAATTTTGGTTGATCATATTTCAGTTTCTTGGTGACCAGAATTACTTGCGTCTTATGCTCAGCAAATCGCAATTTGTTTTTAATCCCCCACTCGGAGATATATCTTAATGCTTCGTTAACCCTATCGTTCAGTTCCTCGGTATTGTGTGCTGAGGCTATGATTAAAATGTCGTCTGCAAATGCTTGCACTCTTGCTCTCAAACCCTCCGTACTTTTTAGTAGAGGGTCTAGCTGAAGGTTCCATAATAACGGACCTCCAGTAGAACCTTGGATACAACCTTGGTTTGTTTCTCTCGTAGTTTTACTTCCTGCATATTCCAATGATACGAGTCTTTCACTTAGGTAGCTATTGATGATTTTGATAACACAGGGATCGCAGTTCTTCTCAATAAGCTGCTCTAGCATCTTGGGCCACCACGTGTTGTCGAATGCACCCTCGATGTCTAACGATACCATTGCTACCATTTTATGGTTGGTTAATTCAGATCTAACTAGCGTCAGAGAATCGAAGAGAGCGTCCTCGCAGCTACGTTGAGGCATGAAGCCGTATTGCCGATTACTGAGTTGGTTAGTGGACCCCAGATGCCAGAGCAATCTATTGCAAACTATCTTTTCCAAGATTTTTCCATTCACCGGTAACAGTCCGATTGGCCTGTAAGACTTTGGTGCGGAGTAGTCCTCCTTCCCTGGCTTTCTTATTATCTTGACTACGGCTGTTTTCCAACTTTTCGGAAAATAACCAGAGGAGTAGCATGTATTTAAGATGGCACTAAATACTTCCGGCTTTGCCCTATACGCACTCCAGCAGATGTCGGCTGTAAAACCGTCATCTCCTGGCGCTTTAGATGGACTCATACCCTTCATGACTTGTTCTATTTCATTTATTCCTATCTGTGTTATGTGTTCTTCCTTTTTATATATGTCTGTTAACTCCTTCTGTACATTTATTCTAATCTCTCTATGATATTCTATATCGGTATTCGGGTCGTCCTTAGGGTAGAATGTGTCTGCTAGATATTCTACTGATTCTTGTTCATTTAACTCTACACCGTTCTTATTTAGAAGCGATTCCTCTGTATTTTTTCCTGTAGATTTCAAAATTCTATATACCTTATCCCATACTGATTCTATTCCCTGTGAAGTACAAAATTCTTTCCAACTGGTTGTTCTACTTGATAAAATTTCTGCTTTATATTCCTCTAAATTTTTAAGATATTCCTCTATAACATATTTCTTCCTACTGCGATTAGCTTTTTTAATTTTCTTCCTGAGTCTAATGACATTTCTTTTGAGTTTAGTTAAATTCTCATTCCACCATTTAAGCTTATTTGTTATGAACGGGCTGAGCTTAGGCATGGACTCCTCACACGCTTCGGTTATACATTCTGTATACTTTTGGACTATCACGTTTATCTCTTCCGGTGTTTTTGCCTGTTTTATCTTATTTTCATTTAACTCTGATTCATTAAATTTATTTGTTACTATCTCCTCAAACCTCGTCCAGTCTGCTTTTTTGACGTTATAGATTCTAGTACTTGATCTTTTGATGTTTTTGACGTTTGATTCCCCAATTTTAAGTTTAAACGTGACAGCCCTGTGGTCAGATGTCGTGACCATTCCAGTATCGACCTTCCATTCTTCTATCTTGTCCAGAATTTCCTGCGAGCAAACTGTCACGTCCACTATGCTAGTACATAGTTTATTAGATCTAAAAGTGTAAAACGTAGGAGTCGTTCCTTCATTTAACACTTCCAGACCCCTTTGTGCTAAAAATGATGCATAGTTTAATCCACGATCGTCTTCGTCGTCACAACCCCACCACGCACTCTTTGCATTACAATCACCTCCTATTATTATTAAATTTGTGTTTAGTTTAGAAACAATATTATCTAGTTGTTGTATATACTCATTTATGTCTTCTGTGTCTTCCCAATATATTGATATTAAACCTATTCTCATCTTATCTAATATTATTACCGTTCCCACAATATTTTCTGTTACAAAGCTTGCACTATCTATTATCTGTATGTTTGGATTTATGATTACTATTGCTGATTTTACTACTTTATTTCTGTTTGCAATTTTCTGAATGGTGCGGTAGGGAGTTGCGACTGATCCCGAAGCTCCCACGTACGGTTCCTGAAGAAGAAGTGCCACATACTTCCTTTCACTCGCTTCACGCAACACTTCCTGTGTTGCAGCAAGTCCTCTGCCCAGGTTGCACTGAGCGAAACCGATATAGTTCTCTTTTCCCTTTTTATTATTCTTACCTATTATTTGATTCGTTGAGGTGCCCTTTAGGAATACGAAACCAAGTTCCGCGCGAACTTGTCCCATCTCCTCCACTCCGGGCATACCGATGAGAATGACGGATGACATCCATTCTCCTTACAGTTCACGCAGCTCGGTCCCTCACTCCTATTGTTGCATTCTCGCGAATCGTGACCCTGTGCACAGTACCCACATTTAGTCTCGGCCGTGCAGTCCTTTGCCCTATGTCCGAAACCCATACAGTTGAAGCATTGCATGATAGGCGATTGATCTATTGCGTCTACGATTTGGTAACCAACTCTGATTCTTTTATTCACTAAGCTTTTCCAGACCTTCGGACTCACATCCAGTATAATATTGTTTACCGAATTGTTCCTTCCTCTCGCTCTCCTTAATACTTTTACTTTCACTTCTTCCTTTTCAGTAGATCCGATTAAATTTGAGTTTTGACGCAATATCGCTTCTTCCAACTTCTTGTCAGTCAAGTCGTGAGCGACACCAATCAATTTGAGCAGCGGATTCCTAGGCAGAGGCTCACTCACAGACAGCTTATCATTCGTCTTCTTAATCGCCTCATGCAGCACTGTCCTTTCTTTCCTTGATTCACACGTAAATACCACTCTCTGATTTTTCAACTTTCGAACACTACTTATTCCGACTCCCAGTTCCACCACGTCCACCTTCTCTTTAATCTCTTTCACGATATCATCGTTACAATGCTTTGGGTCCGCTGACTCAACCACTATAGAGTATCTAGGCCTAGCGATTGTGTCGGTGTAAATTCGTCTTTCCCTATCTTCGCGTATAGCCGCTTTTTCCGCGTACGAGATTCCTTCCACAACCTTATTCCTGCTAATGGTCTCTTCCTGTAGTTTGTCTATTTTCTTTTGCGCTACTAGCACCTCCCTATGTGTGTTTCTTATCTCTTCACTTTGAGCTTTTAATACTTTTATTATCTCTTGCAGATCTGATGGGACTACAATCATAGACGGAACAGTACTTGTAATAGAGGTCGCAACCGTGGCAGTGGGACCTACGTCAGTCTCAGTTCCCGAGCAAAGTACGGGTTCCGGGGCCTTCGTCTGTTCCAACTGCTCCGAAGCTACAACGATTTCTTTTTGAGGGATGTTTGTGCAAGCCTGTGTGCCTATATGCACAACAGGGGCATTCAATAAAGCACTGTAGATGGTTATACATTTCCCCATTTCTCTGCTGCAATCCTCTATTAGATCCTTCTGAATCTTTGCCAGGTTGGTTCCAGTACGGACCGCCGCTATTATTGCGGCGGCCAGTGTATTTACCGATGCAAAAAATGTTGAAGTGTCCACTACAGCAGAAGCCGTAGCAGGAAGAGGCAGTTTCTCCATAATTCGAGGCATTTCAACAAACAACAATTGAACTTAAATTGGACTGGTTCAAATTGACTAAGGAATTTTTTAAATATTTTTGGCGATGACCTTATAACGACAACTAAATAATTTAAGCGAAAAATCAATAAAAATATATTATAAATATTCCCAAGGTCAATGAAATCTACTTAAGTAATCGATGATGGGCGGGGGGGAGGGCGATTTTTTTCGCTAGTTTTTAAAGATATCGAAACGAGAGTGGTGTCGTTGAATAGGTAATGAAAAACTCTATTCAACGATATAAGAACGAATAAAATCGGATAAACTAATCAAACTAATTTTTAGGAAAAACGTGTTTTTTGATCAAAATTTTGTCAAAATTCGACAGATTTACTGAAAATTTTGAAAATTTTCACTATAAAACAGGGTTCAATATTAATATATAATGTAGGGGGATAGTGTACGTATAATATGAGATAAAAATAAATTGAAATAAGAGCGTTTCAGGTGGAAAATAGAGTATTTATAGTATAAAATGTTAAAATTTTACAAAATTTTCATACAAATTATTGATATAAAAAATTTTAATATACTGAATTTAGATAAATCTTATTTAATAATGTGTGGGAGGACGTTTTGAAACTATATAAAAAATTTTTCGACGATATATTGAAGGAATCTACTTTAATTTTTGAAATTTCGTATATGTTCAATGTTTGTTATAACACCTATTAGGTGAACTCGGTGTGGAGAATTCCAAAGAATATTTAATTTTTTCGCTAGTTTTTAAAGATATCGAAACGAGAGTGGTGTCGTTGAATAGGTAATGAAAAACTCTATTCAACGATATAAGAACGAATAAAATCGGATAAACTAATCAAACTAATTTTTAGGAAAAACGTGTTTTTTGATCAAAATTTTGTCAAAATTCGACAGATTTACTGAAAATTTTGAAAATTTTCACTATAAAACAGGGTTCAATATTAATATATAATGTAGGGGGATAGTGTACGTATAATATGAGATAAAAATAAATTGAAATAAGAGCGTTTCAGGTGGAAAATAGAGTATTTATAGTATAAAATGTTAAAATTTTACAAAATTTTCATACAAATTATTGATATAAAAAATTTTAATATACTGAATTTAGATAAATCTTATTTAATAATGTGTGGGAGGACGTTTTGAAACTATATAAAAAATTTTTCGACGATATATTGAAGGAATCTACTTTAATTTTTGAAATTTCGTATATGTTCAATGTTTGTTATAACACCTATTAGGTAAACTCGGTGTGGAGAATTCCAAAGAATATTTAATTTTTTCGCTAGTTTTTAAAGATATCGAAACGAGAGTGGTGTCGTTGAATAGGTAATGAAAAACTCTATTCAACGATATAAGAACGAATAAAATCGGATAAACTAATCAAACTAATTTTTAGGAAAAACGTGTTTTTTGATCAAAATTTTGTCAAAATTCGACAGATTTACTGAAAATTTTGAAAATTTTCACTATAAAACAGGGTTCAATATTAATATATAATGTAGGGGGATAGTGTACGTATAATATGAGATAAAAATAAATTGAAATAAGAGCGTTTCAGGTGGAAAATAGAGTATTTATAGTATAAAATGTTAAAATTTTACAAAATTTTCATACAAATTATTGATATAAAAAATTTTAATATACTGAATTTAGATAAATCTTATTTAATAATGTGTGGGAGGACGTTTTGAAACTATATAAAAAATTTTTCGACGATATATTGAAGGAATCTACTTTAATTTTTGAAATTTCGTATATGTTCAATGTTTGTTATAACACCTATTAGGTAAACTCGGTGTGGAGAATTCCAAAGAATATTTAATTTTTTCGCTAGTTTTTAAAGATATCGAAACGAGAGTGGTGTCGTTGAATAGGTAATGAAAAACTCTATTCAACGATATAAGAACGAATAAAATCGGATAAACTAATCAAACTAATTTTTAGGAAAAACGTGTTTTTTGATCAAAATTTTGTCAAAATTCGACAGATTTACTGAAAATTTTGAAAATTTTCACTATAAAACAGGGTTCAATATTAATATATAATGTAGGGGGATAGTGTACGTATAATATGAGATAAAAATAAATTGAAATAAGAGCGTTTCAGGTGGAAAATAGAGTATTTATAGTATAAAATGTTAAAATTTTACAAAATTTTCATACAAATTATTGATATAAAAAATTTTAATATACTGAATTTAGATAAATCTTATTTAATAATGTGTGGGAGGACGTTTTGAAACTATATAAAAAATTTTTCGACGATATATTGAAGGAATCTACTTTAATTTTTGAAATTTCGTATATGTTCAATGTTTGTTATAACACCTATTAGGTAAACTCGGTGTGGAGAATTCCAAAGAATATTTAATTTTTTCGCTAGTTTTTAAAGATATCGAAACGAGAGTGGTGTCGTTGAATAGGTAATGAAAAACTCTATTCAACGATATAAGAACGAATAAAATCGGATAAACTAATCAAACTAATTTTTAGGAAAAACGTGTTTTTTGATCAAAATTTTGTCAAAATTCGACAGATTTACTGAAAATTTTGAAAATTTTCACTATAAAACAGGGTTCAATATTAATATATAATGTAGGGGGATAGTGTACGTATAATATGAGATAAAAATAAATTGAAATAAGAGCGTTTCAGGTGGAAAATAGAGTATTTATAGTATAAAATGTTAAAATTTTACAAAATTTTCATACAAATTATTGATATAAAAAATTTTAATATACTGAATTTAGATAAATCTTATTTAATAATGTGTGGGAGGACGTTTTGAAACTATATAAAAAATTTTTCGACGATATATTGAAGGAATCTACTTTAATTTTTGAAATTTCGTATATGTTCAATGTTTGTTATAACACCTATTAGGTAAACTCGGTGTGGAGAATTCCAAAGAATATTTAATTTTTTCGCTAGTTTTTAAAGATATCGAAACGAGAGTGGTGTCGTTGAATAGGTAATGAAAAACTCTATTCAACGATATAAGAACGAATAAAATCGGATAAACTAATCAAACTAATTTTTAGGAAAAACGTGTTTTTTGATCAAAATTTTGTCAAAATTCGACAGATTTACTGAAAATTTTGAAAATTTTCACTATAAAACAGGGTTCAATATTAATATATAATGTAGGGGGATAGTGTACGTATAATATGAGATAAAAATAAATTGAAATAAGAGCGTTTCAGGTGGAAAATAGAGTATTTATAGTATAAAATGTTAAAATTTTACAAAATTTTCATACAAATTATTGATATAAAAAATTTTAATATACTGAATTTAGATAAATCTTATTTAATAATGTGTGGGAGGACGTTTTGAAACTATATAAAAAATTTTTCGACGATATATTGAAGGAATCTACTTTAATTTTTGAAATTTCGTATATGTTCAATGTTTGTTATAACACCTATTAGGTAAACTCGGTGTGGAGAATTCCAAAGAATATTTAATTTTTTCGCTAGTTTTTAAAGATATCGAAACGAGAGTGGTGTCGTTGAATAGGTAATGAAAAACTCTATTCAACGATATAAGAACGAATAAAATCGGATAAACTAATCAAACTAATTTTTAGGAAAAACGTGTTTTTTGATCAAAATTTTGTCAAAATTCGACAGATTTACTGAAAATTTTGAAAATTTTCACTATAAAACAGGGTTCAATATTAATATATAATGTAGGGGGATAGTGTACGTATAATATGAGATAAAAATAAATTGAAATAAGAGCGTTTCAGGTGGAAAATAGAGTATTTATAGTATAAAATGTTAAAATTTTACAAAATTTTCATACAAATTATTGATATAAAAAATTTTAATATACTGAATTTAGATAAATCTTATTTAATAATGTGTGGGAGGACGTTTTGAAACTATATAAAAAATTTTTCGACGATATATTGAAGGAATCTACTTTAATTTTTGAAATTTCGTATATGGTTAGGTTAGGTTAGGTTAGGTTAGGTTAGGTTAGGTTAGGTTAGGTTAGGTTAGGTTAGGTTAGGTTAGGTTAGGTTAGGTTAGGTTAGGTTAGGTTAGGTTAGGTTAGGTTTTTTTTTTTTTTTTTATCAAAATAAGTTTGTCCTGTTAAATTATTGAATCGTCACTTATAAATTATATACTATTAAGTTAAGTAGAAAGAGAGAAAAATAAAAAAAAAAGTCACATATTTCATGACAAATGTCTCAGCCGCTATTGGATACAGCTGAGGATTTGCACACAGAAAAAGGGGGTTAACATTTCCATGTTAACAAAAAGTATAATAAAATTAATCTATTCATTTTTTTTTTTTTTTTTTTTTTTTTTTAGTTTTATTATTATTTTTTTTAGTTTTATATTTTTATTTATTTTTTTTATTTTGCGCTTTTACATATATATATAACATTAATTTCCATATATACTACGTCACTTTAGGACTCTTAAGTACCATTGAAGTGTTTCAGTTGGTTGATAATATATTCCGTAAATTTTATATATGATTGCAGACTACCCTCTTTCTCCATGACTTGGGTCAAAACGAAGGGAGAGACACCCGCAATTTCACATTTTATTGTGTGTTCCAACCGTTGAGGATCGAAGCGAGGACATTCTTCGATTAGATGAGACAGAGTCTGTACTGTAGAGCCGTCACATGGACAGGTGTCATCGTCCGTGATATGAAATCGAAGAAGGTACTCCTTGTGGTATCCATGACCAGTCAGAATCTGAGAGAATTGGAATGATACTTTTGTCCTACTCCATAATTTTTTGATATCCCCGAGGGTGGGAAGAAGCTTCCTGGTCCAAGCCCCCTGAACTGAATCATGATATCTTTCTTCGCACTCTCTGCGTATGTCCGTACGAACTGAGTGTTTGACAAAGCTAATAGGGAATACGCTGTAATCTGAGGCCCTGTGCAAATTTGCTCCGGCCTTAGCTGCCACATCAGCAGCTTCATTTCCAGGTATCCCTACATGGCTTTTCACCCAGGATAGCTCTATTGTCTTAATGGAACTGGTGTGAATGGAATGAATTGTTCGATGGATGGATGCTATGAGAGGATGAGGATTGCTCCTGTTCTGAATGGCCTTAATGGATGAAAGTGAGTCTGAAAAAATTGAATATTTAGTGCAGTGAGATGTTTTGTGTTTTAGGGCCCAGAAGCAAGCTCGATCAATGGCTAATAGTTCGGCTTGGAATACCGAACAACTTCTGTGCAGCTTAAGTTTTTTGGTAATTATTTGTCGTTCTCCATCAAAACCGACAAAAGCTGCCCCAACAGTTGAATCCACAAGCTTGCTTCCATCGGTGTAAATTTGAATTATTCGGCAATTTGATGAATGGCAGTGATCGTTGATTTGTGTCTGATTTGTAAATGTCTTATAAGGGAGTGAAATTCGTTGAGATGGATGAAGTAGTTGATATGGTGGTGTGCGTGATTCGAGTTGTATGTCAGATGGTAGATGTGAAGTAATGCCAGTGAGCTTTGTAGACTCAATGGCATATACTTCACGGATCTTTAAGTCTAGAGGAGTGAACTGTGCAAGTGCGATACTTGCTGTAGTGGAGACAGTTCTAAAACATCGGATCGCTTTCAAGGCAAAAGAGCGTTGCAAGCTTAAAAGCTTGGTCTTAATGTTTTGTCTGTAGGCCGCATGACCCCATACACCGGCAGCATAAGTAATAATAGGTTCAATTACCTGCCGGTATATGGTCCGAACGTTCTCCGGGTGTGCACCCCATGTCGGCCTACAGTAAAGGCACAACTTATTAAAAATGCGAGTCGCTTTCGATATCACATACTTGACGTGGCTATTAAACCGTAGATCTTCGTCGATTATAACCCCTAAAAATTTTATCTCCTTGTCATATTTGAGAACCTGCCCAGCCATGGTGATAGAGGCTAGTTTCACTCCAGGAGAGAATGCGATTAACTGGGTTTTTGCAGGTCCAAATTCTAACTTTACTCCGCTGCCCCAGCTGACAATGGAGTCAAGTGCGCTATTGGTAATTCTTTGTAATTCCTGGATGGTGTTGGATTGGACAATCAGCAATACGTCGTCAGCAAACGCCTGAATTTGACAACCTTCAGGTAAATTAATAGATAGGAGTTCGTCTAAAATGAAGTTCCACATTAGGGGACCACATGCGGACCCTTGGACACATCCTTTAGTGGTCTTTTTATTGACGCGTACATCAGCGTGGTCTAAAATAACTTCGCGGTCTTCCAAATAACTTTTAATAAGTCCGAAAATATTCTTTGGGCAGTTGATTGCTCGAAGTCGATGTAACAGCGCCGGCCACCAGGCGTTGTCGAACGCCGCTTTAATGTCTAGGGAGACAGATAAGACCCGTCGGCCATCGGCCTTTGCTCCGCGAATGGTTCGAAGCGCAGTGTCGACAGCCGCCGTGGTGTTAGTCTGCTCCCTAAAGCCGAACTGCATAGGATGTAGGTTGCCGTTCGATCCGGCTAAATATGTTACTCTGGTTATGAATAACTTCTCCAGCATCTTACCGAATACTGGAATAAGTCCTATGGGTCTGTGCGATCCGAGGAGTGTATAATCCTCCTTGTTCGGTTTGGGTATTATTTTGACATACGCCTTCTTCCATTGCCGAGGGAAGTGTTGGAGATCAAGGCAACGGTTGGTGATGTCGGTGATTAATTTTGGATAAAAGATGGTAAATTGTGTACAAATGTCTGCTGTTAAATTGTCGAGGCCAGGAGCTTTATTGGGATTCATACGGTTTAATGTTTCCAACACTTCGCCTTCGGCAAAGGGAGGGTCGTCAAGTGAGTTAGGTGTTTCCAGGGTTTGTCGTCTCAGTTCATGATGGCGTGCGAGTGAGTCTGATGAATCATTGGGGTAAAAGTGCTCAAGAAGTGCAAGCGCCGTCTCGCGGTTAGTGTCGGTGTATTTCCCATCTACCTTAAAGGTATTAGGAGGTCTTCTGGGGTTCGTCTCCTTAAGAAGTCTATTTGTCAACGACCAGACGTTCTCCTTCGTCTGCAACTCACAGAACTCTTTAAAACTCGCGCATGATGCCTCTTTGAGCTCCTCCGAATATTTCTTTTTAACCTCAGACAAATCAGCAACCATCTCATCGGTGATCTTATTGCGACGTTTAGCCACGTGTAACCTCCTGTGAAGCTCAATGACTTTCTTTTTACGTTCTTCCAAGGCGTCACTCCACCAGAGTGGCTTACTCTTTGAAGAGCCGGTTCGGATGGGCATAGATGATTGACAAGCGATGTGGATGATTTTAGTAATCGAATCTATAAGTTGTTCTAACTGTGGAATGTCAAGTGCATGGATGTTCTGATCGAGAATATTACAGGTTGAAAGTTGCGTGGCTAGTGATGTCTTGAATTCTGACCAGTTGGCTTTTTTAGTATTATACAGAAAAGTTGAGGAGTTAATAGTTTGGTGAATGCGATCAGTATTAGTGTGAGGAGTGTAAGAAAAATCTATGGCGTTATGCTGAGATGACGGACATGCTTCTAAATTTACCTGCCAATTATTAATGAGATGATGAATGGAAGAAGAAACGAGAGTGAGGTCAATAATGGATGTGCGCTCGACACCATGTGTAATGGTTTCAAAAGTTGGTGTGCTACCAACGTTACATACATAAAGATCATTGGCATATGCCAAATCCGTAACGTCGTTGCCACGGGAGTTGTTCTTGACTGACCCCCATAACTGGTGCCAACCATTAAAATCGCCTCCCAAGATACACGGGGTGTTGGTGGTATCTTGGAGGAACTCATCAATCTTGTGGAGTGTACCGATGTCATCATTCGTAGGTTCCACGTATGCTGAGGCTATGTGGACATGGCCATGACCTATCTGGACACGCACAACACTCAAGTTAGAAGTAGAATGCTGGGAAATTCCCAGACACGAGATTTTGTTTTTAACTATAATACATGCTTTGACGCGACTACCATTAGGAAATTGAAAAATGTTAAGTCCACCAAATGACTTAACCACATCGTGAGAACCGGTGTATGGCTCAGAAATTAGAGCAATAGAATGGTTGCTAGATTTAAAATAATTTATAAACTCGTGGAAGCTATTCTTGGAACGGTCCGTATTACACTGTATCATATCTATTCTGAAACTACTTGGATCCATAATCAACTGAATTCTGAATTTTTTGTCGCATTATTTTGAGGATGGGGCAATTAGGGGAAGACGCTTTATGATCGACGGAGTATTTGGTATTGTTGTTAAATTTAGAATTATGGGAGAGGCAATTGAAGCATTTTGTGGATTCAGGTGAGTTTTTAAGGGGGCAGTCGTTCTCTGAATGGGAGACGTCAGCGCAGCGCGCACATCTCTTAGCTTCTACTTTACAATATCTTTGAGTGTGCCCAAATTGGAGGCACAACCGGCACTGAAGGAATGGGCAAAAGTCCTCGGCGTGAACTCTCTGGTAGTCTACTCCGAGGCGGCCATTCTTGACCACAAAGTGCCATATTTTTGGTGTCACAACAAAAGCCGCGTTATAGAGATTCTCATTCTTGTTAGCGCGCTTAAATTTAAATAATAGATCGTCCGGTGAGGTAATCAATTCTTTGATCCCTTCGTTTTGAAGAATGATCGTGTTACACAGGTCTTCTGCTGGGATATCCTTAGAGATACCTTTAAGTAGGATCATGGGTCGTAGGCTTCTTGCTTCCACTGCATTGATCTCTGCCGTAGCGGAAGTCTGTATGCGTTTTAGGGCGTCATCTCTCTGTTCCCGACTGTCGAATTCTACTCTCATTTTTCCCTTTGACAGTGGTTGGACCCTGGCGGGTGTGTATCGAGCCTCCTTGAAACTAATTGTCTTACGGAGTGCTGTGATCGTCTCTTGTTTAGTGGTCACAGGGGTCTTAGTAGTGATGACTATCGCCGGTCGCGAGGTAGGTTCAGAGGTAGATGAGATCTGGTCCTGTTCGATTCTCTGCCGACCAGTCATGTGCGCATAGGTGGGGCTGTCTTTGGCTCCAGAAGTTCGAGTTGGGTTCGTAGATCCAGATGGGGAAAGCCTTTTGGATATTTTTCCAAATTCTTCCCTAACACAGATGGTCAATTCTCGCTTTAGTGATCGCAGTGATTCCTCCGATAACTCAATTTTCGACGAGGATGCTTTATTGCTCTGGGTAGTATTTACAAAGGGGGCAGAAGGGCTAGTAATTGCCCCGTTAGTTGGACGTATCGCTGGGGCATCACGCACGAGGGGCGAAGCGTCAGAAACAATTGGTGTCGTAGATGGTCGTGACACACTTAAAAGTGCAATAAATGCGCTTGTGCACCTAGCGATTTCTTCACTGCACGATGAGATGTAGAATTTATTAACCCTGGCGAGATTCTTCCCATCATGTACAGTCTCGTTAATAGTATGAGTAAGAAGGTTAATCGAATCCACGAAGGTCTTACTGTCAACAACGGCCGCAGCTGTAATGGGTGGAGGCTTCTTCTCCTCGTGCTTAGGCATATTGATAGATCAAATATTTAACGATTTGTAACGCAAAATAGTAAAAGACAATAAAAATTAAAAAAAAAACAGAAGATTTGCAAACTTTAATTATTAAATCTAGTTTAAACAAAGTCCTAGAGAAGCAATGTTATAATTAATTATGGTGTGTAAAATAGACAATAAAATGTTTTAAATATTTTCTGATGGACTTTGGGACTTTACAAAATAAATTGAGACAAAAATATAATTTTAGGAAAATAAAAATATTCCCAAGGTTAATGAAATCTACTTAAGTAATCAATAAAGGGCGGGGGGGAGGGCGATTTTTTCGCTCGTTATAAGTGATATCTTAATGAGAGTGGTACCGTTGAATAGGTGATTGAAAACGCTATTCAACGATATTTGAACGAGGAAAATCGGATGACAGAATCTAACTATTATTTACGAAAAACGTGTTTTTTGAACAAAATTTCGTCAAAATTGAACAGTTTTACTGAAAATTTCGAAAATTTTCACAATACAACAGGGGTTAAAATTTATACACAATATAGGGGGATAGTTTATGTATAAGATTAGATAAAAAGAATTAAAGAAAATAGAGTTTCAGTAGGGAAATAGACTGTTTATAAGGTAAAATGTTAAAATTTTTCAAAATTTTCATACAATTTCTTAATAAAAAATTTTTTAATATACTAAATTTAGATAAATTTTGTTTCACAATATGAGGGAGGACGTTACTAATCAATATAAAAAAATTTAAGACGATAAATCGAAGGGATCTACTTTAATTTTTAAGATTTAGTATATATTCAAACTTTGTTATATCACCTATAAGGTAAACTCTGTATGGAGAATTTCAATGAATGCAAAAATTTTTCGCTCGTTATAAGTGATATCTTAATGAGAGTGGTACCGTTGAATAGGTGATTGAAAACGCTATTCAACGATATTTGAACGAGGAAAATCGGATGACAGAATCTAACTATTATTTACGAAAAACGTGTTTTTTGAACAAAATTTCGTCAAAATTGAACAGTTTTACTGAAAATTTCGAAAATTTTCACAATACAACAGGGGTTAAAATTTATACACAATATAGGGGGATAGTTTATGTATAAGATTAGATAAAAAGAATTAAAGAAAATAGAGTTTCAGTAGGGAAATAGACTGTTTATAAGGTAAAATGTTAAAATTTTTCAAAATTTTCATACAATTTCTTAATAAAAAATTTTTTAATATACTAAATTTAGATAAATTTTGTTTCACAATATGAGGGAGGACGTTACTAATCAATATAAAAAAATTTAAGACGATAAATCGAAGGGATCTACTTTAATTTTTAAGATTTAGTATATATTCAAACTTTGTTATATCACCTATAAGGTAAACTCTGTATGGAGAATTTCAATGAATGCAAAAATTTTTCGCTCGTTATAAGTGATATCTTAATGAGAGTGGTACCGTTGAATAGGTGATTGAAAACGCTATTCAACGATATTTGAACGAGGAAAATCGGATGACAGAATCTAACTATTATTTACGAAAAACGTGTTTTTTGAACAAAATTTCGTCAAAATTGAACAGTTTTACTGAAAATTTCGAAAATTTTCACAATACAACAGGGGTTAAAATTTATACACAATATAGGGGGATAGTTTATGTATAAGATTAGATAAAAAGAATTAAAGAAAATAGAGTTTCAGTAGGGAAATAGACTGTTTATAAGGTAAAATGTTAAAATTTTTCAAAATTTTCATACAATTTCTTAATAAAAAATTTTTTAATATACTAAATTTAGATAAATTTTGTTTCACAATATGAGGGAGGACGTTACTAATCAATATAAAAAAATTTAAGACGATAAATCGAAGGGATCTACTTTAATTTTTAAGATTTAGTATATATTCAAACTTTGTTATATCACCTATAAGGTAAACTCTGTATGGAGAATTTCAATGAATGCAAAAATTTTTCGCTCGTTATAAGTGATATCTTAATGAGAGTGGTACCGTTGAATAGGTGATTGAAAACGCTATTCAACGATATTTGAACGAGGAAAATCGGATGACAGAATCTAACTATTATTTACGAAAAACGTGTTTTTTGAACAAAATTTCGTCAAAATTGAACAGTTTTACTGAAAATTTCGAAAATTTTCACAATACAACAGGGGTTAAAATTTATACACAATATAGGGGGATAGTTTATGTATAAGATTAGATAAAAAGAATTAAAGAAAATAGAGTTTCAGTAGGGAAATAGACTGTTTATAAGGTAAAATGTTAAAATTTTTCAAAATTTTCATACAATTTCTTAATAAAAAATTTTTTAATATACTAAATTTAGATAAATTTTGTTTCACAATATGAGGGAGGACGTTACTAATCAATATAAAAAAATTTAAGACGATAAATCGAAGGGATCTACTTTAATTTTTAAGATTTAGTATATATTCAAACTTTGTTATATCACCTATAAGGTAAACTCTGTATGGAGAATTTCAATGAATGCAAAAATTTTTCGCTCGTTATAAGTGATATCTTAATGAGAGTGGTACCGTTGAATAGGTGATTGAAAACGCTATTCAACGATATTTGAACGAGGAAAATCGGATGACAGAATCTAACTATTATTTACGAAAAACGTGTTTTTTGAACAAAATTTCGTCAAAATTGAACAGTTTTACTGAAAATTTCGAAAATTTTCACAATACAACAGGGGTTAAAATTTATACACAATATAGGGGGATAGTTTATGTATAAGATTAGATAAAAAGAATTAAAGAAAATAGAGTTTCAGTAGGGAAATAGACTGTTTATAAGGTAAAATGTTAAAATTTTTCAAAATTTTCATACAATTTCTTAATAAAAAATTTTTTAATATACTAAATTTAGATAAATTTTGTTTCACAATATGAGGGAGGACGTTACTAATCAATATAAAAAAATTTAAGACGATAAATCGAAGGGATCTACTTTAATTTTTAAGATTTAGTATATATTCAAACTTTGTTATATCACCTATAAGGTAAACTCTGTATGGAGAATTTCAATGAATGCAAAAATTTTTCGCTCGTTATAAGTGATATCTTAATGAGAGTGGTACCGTTGAATAGGTGATTGAAAACGCTATTCAACGATATTTGAACGAGGAAAATCGGATGACAGAATCTAACTATTATTTACGAAAAACGTGTTTTTTGAACAAAATTTCGTCAAAATTGAACAGTTTTACTGAAAATTTCGAAAATTTTCACAATACAACAGGGGTTAAAATTTATACACAATATAGGGGGATAGTTTATGTATAAGATTAGATAAAAAGAATTAAAGAAAATAGAGTTTCAGTAGGGAAATAGACTGTTTATAAGGTAAAATGTTAAAATTTTTCAAAATTTTCATACAATTTCTTAATAAAAAATTTTTTAATATACTAAATTTAGATAAATTTTGTTTCACAATATGAGGGAGGACGTTACTAATCAATATAAAAAAATTTAAGACGATAAATCGAAGGGATCTACTTTAATTTTTAAGATTTAGTATATATTCAAACTTTGTTATATCACCTATAAGGTAAACTCTGTATGGAGAATTTCAATGAATGCAAAAATTTTTCGCTCGTTATAAGTGATATCTTAATGAGAGTGGTACCGTTGAATAGGTGATTGAAAACGCTATTCAACGATATTTGAACGAGGAAAATCGGATGACAGAATCTAACTATTATTTACGAAAAACGTGTTTTTTGAACAAAATTTCGTCAAAATTGAACAGTTTTACTGAAAATTTCGAAAATTTTCACAATACAACAGGGGTTAAAATTTATACACAATATAGGGGGATAGTTTATGTATAAGATTAGATAAAAAGAATTAAAGAAAATAGAGTTTCAGTAGGGAAATAGACTGTTTATAAGGTAAAATGTTAAAATTTTTCAAAATTTTCATACAATTTCTTAATAAAAAATTTTTTAATATACTAAATTTAGATAAATTTTGTTTCACAATATGAGGGAGGACGTTACTAATCAATATAAAAAAATTTAAGACGATAAATCGAAGGGATCTACTTTAATTTTTAAGATTTAGTATATATTCAAACTTTGTTATATCACCTATAAGGTAAACTCTGTATGGAGAATTTCAATGAATGCAAAAATTTTTCGCTCGTTATAAGTGATATCTTAATGAGAGTGGTACCGTTGAATAGGTGATTGAAAACGCTATTCAACGATATTTGAACGAGGAAAATCGGATGACAGAATCTAACTATTATTTACGAAAAACGTGTTTTTTGAACAAAATTTCGTCAAAATTGAACAGTTTTACTGAAAATTTCGAAAATTTTCACAATACAACAGGGGTTAAAATTTATACACAATATAGGGGGATAGTTTATGTATAAGATTAGATAAAAAGAATTAAAGAAAATAGAGTTTCAGTAGGGAAATAGACTGTTTATAAGGTAAAATGTTAAAATTTTTCAAAATTTTCATACAATTTCTTAATAAAAAATTTTTTAATATACTAAATTTAGATAAATTTTGTTTCACAATATGAGGGAGGACGTTACTAATCAATATAAAAAAATTTAAGACGATAAATCGAAGGGATCTACTTTAATTTTTAAGATTTAGTATATATTCAAACTTTGTTATATCACCTATAAGGTAAACTCTGTATGGAGAATTTCAATGAATGCAAAAATTTTTCGCTCGTTATAAGTGATATCTTAATGAGAGTGGTACCGTTGAATAGGTGATTGAAAACGCTATTCAACGATATTTGAACGAGGAAAATCGGATGACAGAATCTAACTATTATTTACGAAAAACGTGTTTTTTGAACAAAATTTCGTCAAAATTGAACAGTTTTACTGAAAATTTCGAAAATTTTCACAATACAACAGGGGTTAAAATTTATACACAATATAGGGGGATAGTTTATGTATAAGATTAGATAAAAAGAATTAAAGAAAATAGAGTTTCAGTAGGGAAATAGACTGTTTATAAGGTAAAATGTTAAAATTTTTCAAAATTTTCATACAATTTCTTAATAAAAAATTTTTTAATATACTAAATTTAGATAAATTTTGTTTCACAATATGAGGGAGGACGTTACTAATCAATATAAAAAAATTTAAGACGATAAATCGAAGGGATCTACTTTAATTTTTAAGATTTAGTATATATTCAAACTTTGTTATATCACCTATAAGGTAAACTCTGTATGGAGAATTTCAATGAATGCAAAAATTTTTCGCTCGTTATAAGTGATATCTTAATGAGAGTGGTACCGTTGAATAGGTGATTGAAAACGCTATTCAACGATATTTGAACGAGGAAAATCGGATGACAGAATCTAACTATTATTTACGAAAAACGTGTTTTTTGAACAAAATTTCGTCAAAATTGAACAGTTTTACTGAAAATTTCGAAAATTTTCACAATACAACAGGGGTTAAAATTTATACACAATATAGGGGGATAGTTTATGTATAAGATTAGATAAAAAGAATTAAAGAAAATAGAGTTTCAGTAGGGAAATAGACTGTTTATAAGGTAAAATGTTAAAATTTTTCAAAATTTTCATACAATTTCTTAATAAAAAATTTTTTAATATACTAAATTTAGATAAATTTTGTTTCACAATATGAGGGAGGACGTTACTAATCAATATAAAAAAATTTAAGACGATAAATCGAAGGGATCTACTTTAATTTTTAAGATTTAGTATATATTCAAACTTTGTTATATCACCTATAAGGTAAACTCTGTATGGAGAATTTCAATGAATGCAAAAATTTTTCGCTCGTTATAAGTGATATCTTAATGAGAGTGGTACCGTTGAATAGGTGATTGAAAACGCTATTCAACGATATTTGAACGAGGAAAATCGGATGACAGAATCTAACTATTATTTACGAAAAACGTGTTTTTTGAACAAAATTTCGTCAAAATTGAACAGTTTTACTGAAAATTTCGAAAATTTTCACAATACAACAGGGGTTAAAATTTAACACAATATAGGGGGATAGTTTATGTATAAGATTAGATAAAAAGAATTAAAGAAAATAGAGTTTCAGTAGGGAAATAGACTGTTTATAAGGTAAAATGTTAAAATTTTTCAAAATTTTCATACAATTTCTTAATAAAAAATTTTTTAATATACTAAATTTAGATAAATTTTGTTTCACAATATGAGGGAGGACGTTACTAATCAATATAAAAAAATTTAAGACGATAAATCGAAGGGATCTACTTTAATTTTTAAGATTTAGTATATATTCAAACTTTGTTATATCACCTATAAGGTAAACTCTGTATGGAGAATTTCAATGAATGCAAAAATTTTTCGCTCGTTATAAGTGATATCTTAATGAGAGTGGTACCGTTGAATAGGTGATTGAAAACGCTATTCAACGATATTTGAACGAGGAAAATCGGATGACAGAATCTAACTATTATTTACGAAAAACGTGTTTTTTGAACAAAATTTCGTCAAAATTGAACAGTTTTACTGAAAATTTCGAAAATTTTCACAATACAACAGGGGTTAAAATTTATACACAATATAGGGGGATAGTTTATGTATAAGATTAGATAAAAAGAATTAAAGAAAATAGAGTTTCAGTAGGGAAATAGACTGTTTATAAGGTAAAATGTTAAAATTTTTCAAAATTTTCATACAATTTCTTAATAAAAAATTTTTTAATATACTAAATTTAGATAAATTTTGTTTCACAATATGAGGGAGGACGTTACTAATCAATATAAAAAAATTTAAGACGATAAATCGAAGGGATCTACTTTAATTTTTAAGATTTAGTATATATTCAAACTTTGTTATATCACCTATAAGGTAAACTCTGTATGGAGAATTTCAATGAATGCAAAAATTTTTCGCTCGTTATAAGTGATATCTTAATGAGAGTGGTACCGTTGAATAGGTGATTGAAAACGCTATTCAACGATATTTGAACGAGGAAAATCGGATGACAGAATCTAACTATTATTTACGAAAAACGTGTTTTTTGAACAAAATTTCGTCAAAATTGAACAGTTTTACTGAAAATTTCGAAAATTTTCACAATACAACAGGGGTTAAAATTTATACACAATATAGGGGGATAGTTTATGTATAAGATTAGATAAAAAGAATTAAAGAAAATAGAGTTTCAGTAGGGAAATAGACTGTTTATAAGGTAAAATGTTAAAATTTTTCAAAATTTTCATACAATTTCTTAATAAAAAATTTTTTAATATACTAAATTTAGATAAATTTTGTTTCACAATATGAGGGAGGACGTTACTAATCAATATAAAAAAATTTAAGACGATAAATCGAAGGGATCTACTTTAATTTTTAAGATTTAGTATATATTCAAACTTTGTTATATCACCTATAAGGTAAACTCTGTATGGAGAATTTCAATGAATGCAAAAATTTTTTCGCTCGTTATAAGTGATATCTTAATGAGAGTGGTACCGTTGAATAGGTGATTGAAAACGCTATTCAACGATATTTGAACGAGGAAAATCGGATGACAGAATCTAACTATTATTTACGAAAAACGTGTTTTTTGAACAAAATTTCGTCAAAATTGAACAGTTTTACTGAAAATTTCGAAAATTTTCACAATACAACAGGGGTTAAAATTTATACACAATATAGGGGGATAGTTTATGTATAAGATTAGATAAAAAGAATTAAAGAAAATAGAGTTTCAGTAGGGAAATAGACTGTTTATAAGGTAAAATGTTAAAATTTTTCAAAATTTTCATACAATTTCTTAATAAAAAATTTTTTAATATACTAAATTTAGATAAATTTTGTTTCACAATATGAGGGAGGACGTTACTAATCAATATAAAAAAATTTAAGACGATAAATCGAAGGGATCTACTTTAATTTTTAAGATTTAGTATATATTCAAACTTTGTTATATCACCTATAAGGTAAACTCTGTATGGAGAATTTCAATGAATGCAAAAATTTTTCGCTCGTTATAAGTGATATCTTAATGAGAGTGGTACCGTTGAATAGGTGATTGAAAACGCTATTCAACGATATTTGAACGAGGAAAATCGGATGACAGAATCTAACTATTATTTACGAAAAACGTGTTTTTTGAACAAAATTTCGTCAAAATTGAACAGTTTTACTGAAAATTTCGAAAATTTTCACAATACAACAGGGGTTAAAATTTATACACAATATAGGGGGATAGTTTATGTATAAGATTAGATAAAAAGAATTAAAGAAAATAGAGTTTCAGTAGGGAAATAGACTGTTTATAAGGTAAAATGTTAAAATTTTTCAAAATTTTCATACAATTTCTTAATAAAAAATTTTTTAATATACTAAATTTAGATAAATTTTGTTTCACAATATGAGGGAGGACGTTACTAATCAATATAAAAAAATTTAAGACGATAAATCGAAGGGATCTACTTTAATTTTTAAGATTTAGTATATATTCAAACTTTGTTATATCACCTATAAGGTAAACTCTGTATGGAGAATTTCAATGAATGCAAAAATTTTTCGCTCGTTATAAGTGATATCTTAATGAGAGTGGTACCGTTGAATAGGTGATTGAAAACGCTATTCAACGATATTTGAACGAGGAAAATCGGATGACAGAATCTAACTATTATTTACGAAAAACGTGTTTTTTGAACAAAATTTCGTCAAAATTGAACAGTTTTACTGAAAATTTCGAAAATTTTCACAATACAACAGGGGTTAAAATTTATACACAATATAGGGGGATAGTTTATGTATAAGATTAGATAAAAAGAATTAAAGAAAATAGAGTTTCAGTAGGGAAATAGACTGTTTATAAGGTAAAATGTTAAAATTTTTCAAAATTTTCATACAATTTCTTAATAAAAAATTTTTTAATATACTAAATTTAGATAAATTTTGTTTCACAATATGAGGGAGGACGTTACTAATCAATATAAAAAAATTTAAGACGATAAATCGAAGGGATCTACTTTAATTTTTAAGATTTAGTATATATTCAAACTTTGTTATATCACCTATAAGGTAAACTCTGTATGGAGAATTTCAATGAATGCAAAAATTTTTCGCTCGTTATAAGTGATATCTTAATGAGAGTGGTACCGTTGAATAGGTGATTGAAAACGCTATTCAACGATATTTGAACGAGGAAAATCGGATGACAGAATCTAACTATTATTTACGAAAAACGTGTTTTTTGAACAAAATTTCGTCAAAATTGAACAGTTTTACTGAAAATTTCGAAAATTTTCACAATACAACAGGGGTTAAAATTTATACACAATATAGGGGGATAGTTTATGTATAAGATTAGATAAAAAGAATTAAAGAAAATAGAGTTTCAGTAGGGAAATAGACTGTTTATAAGGTAAAATGTTAAAATTTTTCAAAATTTTCATACAATTTCTTAATAAAAAATTTTTTAATATACTAAATTTAGATAAATTTTGTTTCACAATATGAGGGAGGACGTTACTAATCAATATAAAAAAATTTAAGACGATAAATCGAAGGGATCTACTTTAATTTTTAAGATTTAGTATATATTCAAACTTTGTTATATCACCTATAAGGTAAACTCTGTATGGAGAATTTCAATGAATGCAAAAATTTTTCGCTCGTTATAAGTGATATCTTAATGAGAGTGGTACCGTTGAATAGGTGATTGAAAACGCTATTCAACGATATTTGAACGAGGAAAATCGGATGACAGAATCTAACTATTATTTACGAAAAACGTGTTTTTTGAACAAAATTTCGTCAAAATTGAACAGTTTTACTGAAAATTTCGAAAATTTTCACAATACAACAGGGGTTAAAATTTATACACAATATAGGGGGATAGTTTATGTATAAGATTAGATAAAAAGAATTAAAGAAAATAGAGTTTCAGTAGGGAAATAGACTGTTTATAAGGTAAAATGTTAAAATTTTTCAAAATTTTCATACAATTTCTTAATAAAAAATTTTTTAATATACTAAATTTAGATAAATTTTGTTTCACAATATGAGGGAGGACGTTACTAATCAATATAAAAAAATTTAAGACGATAAATCGAAGGGATCTACTTTAATTTTTAAGATTTAGTATATATTCAAACTTTGTTATATCACCTATAAGGTAAACTCTGTATGGAGAATTTCAATGAATGCAAAAATTTTTCGCTCGTTATAAGTGATATCTTAATGAGAGTGGTACCGTTGAATAGGTGATTGAAAACGCTATTCAACGATATTTGAACGAGGAAAATCGGATGACAGAATCTAACTATTATTTACGAAAAACGTGTTTTTTGAACAAAATTTCGTCAAAATTGAACAGTTTTACTGAAAATTTCGAAAATTTTCACAATACAACAGGGGTTAAAATTTATACACAATATAGGGGGATAGTTTATGTATAAGATTAGATAAAAAGAATTAAAGAAAATAGAGTTTCAGTAGGGAAATAGACTGTTTATAAGGTAAAATGTTAAAATTTTTCAAAATTTTCATACAATTTCTTAATAAAAAATTTTTTAATATACTAGATTTAGATAAATTTTGTTTCACAATATGAGGGAGGACGTTACTAATCAATATAAAAAAATTTAAGACGATAAATCGAAGGGATCTACTTTAATTTTTAAGATTTAGTATATATTCAAACTTTGTTATATCACCTATAAGGTAAACTCTGTATGGAGAATTTCAATGAATGCAAAAATTTTTCGCTCGTTATAAGTGATATCTTAATGAGAGTGGTACCGTTGAATAGGTGATTGAAAACGCTATTCAACGATATTTGAACGAGGAAAATCGGATGACAGAATCTAACTATTATTTACGAAAAACGTGTTTTTTGAACAAAATTTCGTCAAAATTGAACAGTTTTACTGAAAATTTCGAAAATTTTCACAATACAACAGGGGTTAAAATTTATACACAATATAGGGGGATAGTTTATGTATAAGATTAGATAAAAAGAATTAAAGAAAATAGAGTTTCAGTAGGGAAATAGACTGTTTATAAGGTAAAATGTTAAAATTTTTCAAAATTTTCATACAATTTCTTAATAAAAAATTTTTTAATATACTAAATTTAGATAAATTTTGTTTCACAATATGAGGGAGGACGTTACTAATCAATATAAAAAAATTTAAGACGATAAATCGAAGGGATCTACTTTAATTTTTAAGATTTAGTATATATTCAAACTTTGTTATATCACCTATAAGGTAAACTCTGTATGGAGAATTTCAATGAATGCAAAAATTTTTCGCTCGTTATAAGTGATATCTTAATGAGAGTGGTACCGTTGAATAGGTGATTGAAAACGCTATTCAACGATATTTGAACGAGGAAAATCGGATGACAGAATCTAACTATTATTTACGAAAAACGTGTTTTTTGAACAAAATTTCGTCAAAATTGAACAGTTTTACTGAAAATTTCGAAAATTTTCACAATACAACAGGGGTTAAAATTTATACACAATATAGGGGGATAGTTTATGTATAAGATTAGATAAAAAGAATTAAAGAAAATAGAGTTTCAGTAGGGAAATAGACTGTTTATAAGGTAAAATGTTAAAATTTTTCAAAATTTTCATACAATTTCTTAATAAAAAATTTTTTAATATACTAAATTTAGATAAATTTTGTTTCACAATATGAGGGAGGACGTTACTAATCAATATAAAAAAATTTAAGACGATAAATCGAAGGGATCTACTTTAATTTTTAAGATTTAGTATATATTCAAACTTTGTTATATCACCTATAAGGTAAACTCTGTATGGAGAATTTCAATGAATGCAAAAATTTTTCGCTCGTTATAAGTGATATCTTAATGAGAGTGGTACCGTTGAATAGGTGATTGAAAACGCTATTCAACGATATTTGAACGAGGAAAATCGGATGACAGAATCTAACTATTATTTACGAAAAACGTGTTTTTTGAACAAAATTTCGTCAAAATTGAACAGTTTTACTGAAAATTTCGAAAATTTTCACAATACAACAGGGGTTAAAATTTATACACAATATAGGGGGATAGTTTATGTATAAGATTAGATAAAAAGAATTAAAGAAAATAGAGTTTCAGTAGGGAAATAGACTGTTTATAAGGTAAAATGTTAAAATTTTTCAAAATTTTCATACAATTTCTTAATAAAAAATTTTTTAATATACTAAATTTAGATAAATTTTGTTTCACAATATGAGGGAGGACGTTACTAATCAATATAAAAAAATTTAAGACGATAAATCGAAGGGATCTACTTTAATTTTTAAGATTTAGTATATATTCAAACTTTGTTATATCACCTATAAGGTAAACTCTGTATGGAGAATTTCAATGAATGCAAAAATTTTTCGCTCGTTATAAGTGATATCTTAATGAGAGTGGTACCGTTGAATAGGTGATTGAAAACGCTATTCAACGATATTTGAACGAGGAAAATCGGATGACAGAATCTAACTATTATTTACGAAAAACGTGTTTTTTGAACAAAATTTCGTCAAAATTGAACAGTTTTACTGAAAATTTCGAAAATTTTCACAATACAACAGGGGTTAAAATTTATACACAATATAGGGGGATAGTTTATGTATAAGATTAGATAAAAAGAATTAAAGAAAATAGAGTTTCAGTAGGGAAATAGACTGTTTATAAGGTAAAATGTTAAAATTTTTCAAAATTTTCATACAATTTCTTAATAAAAAATTTTTTAATATACTAAATTTAGATAAATTTTGTTTCACAATATGAGGGAGGACGTTACTAATCAATATAAAAAAATTTAAGACGATAAATCGAAGGGATCTACTTTAATTTTTAAGATTTAGTATATATTCAAACTTTGTTATATCACCTATAAGGTAAACTCTGTATGGAGAATTTCAATGAATGCAAAAATTTTTCGCTCGTTATAAGTGATATCTTAATGAGAGTGGTACCGTTGAATAGGTGATTGAAAACGCTATTCAACGATATTTGAACGAGGAAAATCGGATGACAGAATCTAACTATTATTTACGAAAAACGTGTTTTTTGAACAAAATTTCGTCAAAATTGAACAGTTTTACTGAAAATTTCGAAAATTTTCACAATACAACAGGGGTTAAAATTTATACACAATATAGGGGGATAGTTTATGTATAAGATTAGATAAAAAGAATTAAAGAAAATAGAGTTTCAGTAGGGAAATAGACTGTTTATAAGGTAAAATGTTAAAATTTTTCAAAATTTTCATACAATTTCTTAATAAAAAATTTTTTAATATACTAAATTTAGATAAATTTTGTTTCACAATATGAGGGAGGACGTTACTAATCAATATAAAAAAATTTAAGACGATAAATCGAAGGGATCTACTTTAATTTTTAAGATTTAGTATATATTCAAACTTTGTTATATCACCTATAAGGTAAACTCTGTATGGAGAATTTCAATGAATGCAAAAATTTTTCGCTCGTTATAAGTGATATCTTAATGAGAGTGGTACCGTTGAATAGGTGATTGAAAACGCTATTCAACGATATTTGAACGAGGAAAATCGGATGACAGAATCTAACTATTATTTACGAAAAACGTGTTTTTTGAACAAAATTTCGTCAAAATTGAACAGTTTTACTGAAAATTTCGAAAATTTTCACAATACAACAGGGGTTAAAATTTATACACAATATAGGGGGATAGTTTATGTATAAGATTAGATAAAAAGAATTAAAGAAAATAGAGTTTCAGTAGGGAAATAGACTGTTTATAAGGTAAAATGTTAAAATTTTTCAAAATTTTCATACAATTTCTTAATAAAAAATTTTTTAATATACTAAATTTAGATAAATTTTGTTTCACAATATGAGGGAGGACGTTACTAATCAATATAAAAAAATTTAAGACGATAAATCGAAGGGATCTACTTTAATTTTTAAGATTTAGTATATATTCAAACTTTGTTATATCACCTATAAGGTAAACTCTGTATGGAGAATTTCAATGAATGCAAAAATTTTTCGCTCGTTATAAGTGATATCTTAATGAGAGTGGTACCGTTGAATAGGTGATTGAAAACGCTATTCAACGATATTTGAACGAGGAAAATCGGATGACAGAATCTAACTATTATTTACGAAAAACGTGTTTTTTGAACAAAATTTCGTCAAAATTGAACAGTTTTACTGAAAATTTCGAAAATTTTCACAATACAACAGGGGTTAAAATTTATACACAATATAGGGGGATAGTTTATGTATAAGATTAGATAAAAAGAATTAAAGAAAATAGAGTTTCAGTAGGGAAATAGACTGTTTATAAGGTAAAATGTTAAAATTTTTCAAAATTTTCATACAATTTCTTAATAAAAAATTTTTTAATATACTAAATTTAGATAAATTTTGTTTCACAATATGAGGGAGGACGTTACTAATCAATATAAAAAAATTTAAGACGATAAATCGAAGGGATCTACTTTAATTTTTAAGATTTAGTATATATTCAAACTTTGTTATATCACCTATAAGGTAAACTCTGTATGGAGAATTTCAATGAATGCAAAAATTTTTCGCTCGTTATAAGTGATATCTTAATGAGAGTGGTACCGTTGAATAGGTGATTGAAAACGCTATTCAACGATATTTGAACGAGGAAAATCGGATGACAGAATCTAACTATTATTTACGAAAAACGTGTTTTTTGAACAAAATTTCGTCAAAATTGAACAGTTTTACTGAAAATTTCGAAAATTTTCACAATACAACAGGGGTTAAAATTTATACACAATATAGGGGGATAGTTTATGTATAAGATTAGATAAAAAGAATTAAAGAAAATAGAGTTTCAGTAGGGAAATAGACTGTTTATAAGGTAAAATGTTAAAATTTTTCAAAATTTTCATACAATTTCTTAATAAAAAATTTTTTAATATACTAAATTTAGATAAATTTTGTTTCACAATATGAGGGAGGACGTTACTAATCAATATAAAAAAATTTAAGACGATAAATCGAAGGGATCTACTTTAATTTTTAAGATTTAGTATATATTCAAACTTTGTTATATCACCTATAAGGTAAACTCTGTATGGAGAATTTCAATGAATGCAAAAATTTTTCGCTCGTTATAAGTGATATCTTAATGAGAGTGGTACCGTTGAATAGGTGATTGAAAACGCTATTCAACGATATTTGAACGAGGAAAATCGGATGACAGAATCTAACTATTATTTACGAAAAACGTGTTTTTTGAACAAAATTTCGTCAAAATTGAACAGTTTTACTGAAAATTTCGAAAATTTTCACAATACAACAGGGGTTAAAATTTATACACAATATAGGGGGATAGTTTATGTATAAGATTAGATAAAAAGAATTAAAGAAAATAGAGTTTCAGTAGGGAAATAGACTGTTTATAAGGTAAAATGTTAAAATTTTTCAAAATTTTCATACAATTTCTTAATAAAAAATTTTTTAATATACTAAATTTAGATAAATTTTGTTTCACAATATGAGGGAGGACGTTACTAATCAATATAAAAAAATTTAAGACGATAAATCGAAGGGATCTACTTTAATTTTTAAGATTTAGTATATATTCAAACTTTGTTATATCACCTATAAGGTAAACTCTGTATGGAGAATTTCAATGAATGCAAAAATTTTTCGCTCGTTATAAGTGATATCTTAATGAGAGTGGTACCGTTGAATAGGTGATTGAAAACGCTATTCAACGATATTTGAACGAGGAAAATCGGATGACAGAATCTAACTATTATTTACGAAAAACGTGTTTTTTGAACAAAATTTCGTCAAAATTGAACAGTTTTACTGAAAATTTCGAAAATTTTCACAATACAACAGGGGTTAAAATTTATACACAATATAGGGGGATAGTTTATGTATAAGATTAGATAAAAAGAATTAAAGAAAATAGAGTTTCAGTAGGGAAATAGACTGTTTATAAGGTAAAATGTTAAAATTTTTCAAAATTTTCATACAATTTCTTAATAAAAAATTTTTTAATATACTAGATTTAGATAAATTTTGTTTCACAATATGAGGGAGGACGTTACTAATCAATATAAAAAAATTTAAGACGATAAATCGAAGGGATCTACTTTAATTTTTAAGATTTAGTATATATTCAAACTTTGTTATATCACCTATAAGGTAAACTCTGTATGGAGAATTTCAATGAATGCAAAAATTTTTCGCTCGTTATAAGTGATATCTTAATGAGAGTGGTACCGTTGAATAGGTGATTGAAAACGCTATTCAACGATATTTGAACGAGGAAAATCGGATGACAGAATCTAACTATTATTTACGAAAAACGTGTTTTTTGAACAAAATTTCGTCAAAATTGAACAGTTTTACTGAAAATTTCGAAAATTTTCACAATACAACAGGGGTTAAAATTTATACACAATATAGGGGGATAGTTTATGTATAAGATTAGATAAAAAGAATTAAAGAAAATAGAGTTTCAGTAGGGAAATAGACTGTTTATAAGGTAAAATGTTAAAATTTTTAAAAATTTTCATACAATTTCTTAATAAAAAATTTTTTAATATACTAAATTTAGATAAATTTTGTTTCACAATATGAGGGAGGACGTTACTAATCAATATAAAAAAATTTAAGACGATAAATCGAAGGGATCTACTTTAATTTTTAAGATTTAGTATATATTCAAACTTTGTTATATCACCTATAAGGTAAACTCTGTATGGAGAATTTCAATGAATGCAAAAATTTTTCGCTCGTTATAAGTGATATCTTAATGAGAGTGGTACCGTTGAATAGGTGATTGAAAACGCTATTCAACGATATTTGAACGAGGAAAATCGGATGACAGAATCTAACTATTATTTACGAAAAACGTGTTTTTTGAACAAAATTTCGTCAAAATTGAACAGTTTTACTGAAAATTTCGAAAATTTTCACAATACAACAGGGGTTAAAATTTATACACAATATAGGGGGATAGTTTATGTATAAGATTAGATAAAAAGAATTAAAGAAAATAGAGTTTCAGTAGGGAAATAGACTGTTTATAAGGTAAAATGTTAAAATTTTTCAAAATTTTCATACAATTTCTTAATAAAAAATTTTTTAATATACTAAATTTAGATAAATTTTGTTTCACAATATGAGGGAGGACGTTACTAATCAATATAAAAAAATTTAAGACGATAAATCGAAGGGATCTACTTTAATTTTTAAGATTTAGTATATATTCAAACTTTGTTATATCACCTATAAGGTAAACTCTGTATGGAGAATTTCAATGAATGCAAAAATTTTTCGCTCGTTATAAGTGATATCTTAATGAGAGTGGTACCGTTGAATAGGTGATTGAAAACGCTATTCAACGATATTTGAACGAGGAAAATCGGATGACAGAATCTAACTATTATTTACGAAAAACGTGTTTTTTGAACAAAATTTCGTCAAAATTGAACAGTTTTACTGAAAATTTCGAAAATTTTCACAATACAACAGGGGTTAAAATTTATACACAATATAGGGGGATAGTTTATGTATAAGATTAGATAAAAAGAATTAAAGAAAATAGAGTTTCAGTAGGGAAATAGACTGTTTATAAGGTAAAATGTTAAAATTTTTCAAAATTTTCATACAATTTCTTAATAAAAAATTTTTTAATATACTAAATTTAGATAAATTTTGTTTCACAATATGAGGGAGGACGTTACTAATCAATATAAAAAAATTTAAGACGATAAATCGAAGGGATCTACTTTAATTTTTAAGATTTAGTATATATTCAAACTTTGTTATATCACCTATAAGGTAAACTCTGTATGGAGAATTTCAATGAATGCAAAAATTTTTCGCTCGTTATAAGTGATATCTTAATGAGAGTGGTACCGTTGAATAGGTGATTGAAAACGCTATTCAACGATATTTGAACGAGGAAAATCGGATGACAGAATCTAACTATTATTTACGAAAAACGTGTTTTTTGAACAAAATTTCGTCAAAATTGAACAGTTTTACTGAAAATTTCGAAAATTTTCACAATACAACAGGGGTTAAAATTTATACACAATATAGGGGGATAGTTTATGTATAAGATTAGATAAAAAGAATTAAAGAAAATAGAGTTTCAGTAGGGAAATAGACTGTTTATAAGGTAAAATGTTAAAATTTTTCAAAATTTTCATACAATTTCTTAATAAAAAATTTTTTAATATACTAGATTTAGATAAATTTTGTTTCACAATATGAGGGAGGACGTTACTAATCAATATAAAAAAATTTAAGACGATAAATCGAAGGGATCTACTTTAATTTTTAAGATTTAGTATATATTCAAACTTTGTTATATCACCTATAAGGTAAACTCTGTATGGAGAATTTCAATGAATGCAAAAATTTTTCGCTCGTTATAAGTGATATCTTAATGAGAGTGGTACCGTTGAATAGGTGATTGAAAACGCTATTCAACGATATTTGAACGAGGAAAATCGGATGACAGAATCTAACTATTATTTACGAAAAACGTGTTTTTTGAACAAAATTTCGTCAAAATTGAACAGTTTTACTGAAAATTTCGAAAATTTTCACAATACAACAGGGGTTAAAATTTATACACAATATAGGGGGATAGTTTATGTATAAGATTAGATAAAAAGAATTAAAGAAAATAGAGTTTCAGTAGGGAAATAGACTGTTTATAAGGTAAAATGTTAAAATTTTTCAAAATTTTCATACAATTTCTTAATAAAAAATTTTTTAATATACTAAATTTAGATAAATTTTGTTTCACAATATGAGGGAGGACGTTACTAATCAATATAAAAAAATTTAAGACGATAAATCGAAGGGATCTACTTTAATTTTTAAGATTTAGTATGAGGTTAGGTTAGGTTAGGTTAGGTTAGGTTAGGTTAGGTTAGGTTAGGTTAGGTTAGGTTAGGTTAGGTTAGGTTAGGTTAGGTTAGGTTAGGTTAGGTTAGGTTAGGTTAGGTTAGGTTAGGTTAGGTTAGGTTAGGTTAGGTTAGGTTAGGTTAGGTTAGGTTAGGTTAGGTTAGGTTAGGTTAGGTTAGGTTAGGTTAGGTTAGGTTAGGTTAGGTTAGGTTAGGTTAGGTTAGGTTAGGTTAGGTTAGGTTAGGTTAGGTTAGGTTAGGTTAGGTTAGGTTAGGTTAGGTTAGGTTAGGTTAGGTTAGGTTAGGTTAGGTTAGGTTAGGTTAGGTTAGGTTAGGTTAGGTTAGGTTAGGTTAGGTTAGGTTAGGTTAGGTTAGGTTAGGTTAGGATAGGTTAGGTTAGGTTAGGTTAGGTTAGGTTAGGTTAGGTTAGGTTAGGTTAGGTTAGGTTAGGTTAGGTTAGGTTAGGTTAGGTTAGGTTAGGTTAGGTTAGGTTAGGTTAGGTTAGGTTAGGTTAGGTTAGGTTAGGTTAGGTTAGGTTAGGTTAGGTTAGGTTAGGTTAGGTTAGGTTAGGTTAGGTTAGGTTAGGTTAGGTTAGGTTAGGTTAGGTTAGGTTAGGTTAGGTTAGGTTAGGTTAGGTTAGGTTAGGTTAGGTTAGGTTAGGTTAGGTTAGGTTAGGTTAGGTTAGGTTAGGTTAGGTTAGGTTAGGTTAGGTTAGGTTAGGTTAGGTTAGGTTAGGTTAGGTTAGGTTAGGTTAGGTTAGGTTAGGTTAGGTTAGGTTAGGTTAGGTTAGGTTAGGTTAGGTTAGGTTAGGTTAGGTTAGGTTAGGTTAGGTTAGGTTAGGTTAGGTTAGGTTAGGTTAGGTTAGGTTAGGTTAGGTTAGGTTAGGTTAGGTTAGGTTAGGTTAGGTTAGGTTAGGTTAGGTTAGGTTAGGTTAGGTTAGGTTAGGTTAGGTTAGGTTAGGTTAGGTTAGGTTAGGTTAGGTTAGGTTAGGTTAGGTTAGGTTAGGTTAGGTTAGGTTAGGTTAGGTTAGGTTAGGTTAGGTTAGGTTAGGTTAGGTTAGGTTAGGTTAGGTTAGGTTAGGTTAGGTTAGGTTAGGTTAGGTTAGGTTAGGTTAGGTTAGGTTAGGTTAGGTTAGGTTAGGTTAGGTTAGGTTAGGTTAGGTTAGGTTAGGTTAGGTTAGGTTAGGTTAGGTTAGGTTAGGTTAGGTTAGGTTAGGTTAGGTTAGGTTAGGTTAGGTTAGGTTAGGTTAGGTTAGGTTAGGATAGGTTAGGTTAGGTTAGGTTAGGTTAGGTTAGGTTAGGTTAGGTTAGGTTAGGTTAGGTTAGGTTAGGTTAGGTTAGGTTAGGTTAGGTTAGGTTAGGTTAGGTTAGGTTAGGTTAGGTTAGGTTAGGTTAGGTTAGGTTAGGTTAGGTTAGGTTAGGTTAGGTTAGGTTAGGTTAGGTTAGGTTAGGCTAGGTTAGGTTAGGTTAGGTTAGGTTAGGTTAGGTTAGGTTAGGTTAGGTTAGGTTAGGTTAGGTTAGGTTAGGTTAGGTTAGGTTAGGTTAGGTTAGGTTAGGTTAGGTTAGGTTAGGTTAGGTTAGGTTAGGTTAGGTTAGGTTAGGTTAGGTTAGGTTAGGTTAGGTTAGGTTAGGTTAGGTTAGGTTAGGTTAGGTTAGGTTAGGTTAGGTTAGGTTAGGTTAGGTTAGGTTAGGTTAGGTTAGGTTAGGTTAGGTTAGGTTAGGTTAGGTTAGGTTAGGTTAGGTTAGGTTAGGTTAGGTTAGGTTAGGTTAGGTTAGGTTAGGTTAGGTTAGGTTAGGTTAGGTTAGGTTAGGTTAGGTTAGGTTAGGTTAGGTTAGGTTAGGTTAGGTTAGGTTAGGTTAGGTTAGGTTAGGTTAGGTTAGGTTAGGTTAGGTTAGGTTAGGTTAGGTTAGGTTAGGTTAGGTTAGGTTAGGTTAGGTTAGGTTAGGTTAGGTTAGGTTAGGTTAGGTTAGGTTAGGTTAGGTTAGGTTAGGTTAGGTTAGGTTAGGTTAGGTTAGGTTAGGTTAGGTTAGGTTAGGTTAGGTTAGGATAGGTTAGGTTAGGTTAGGTTAGGTTAGGTTAGGTTAGGTTAGGTTAGGTTAGGTTAGGTTAGGTTAGGTTAGGTTAGGTTAGGTTAGGTTAGGTTAGGTTAGGTTAGGTTAGGTTAGGTTAGGTTAGGTTAGGTTAGGTTAGGTTAGGTTAGGTTAGGTTAGGTTAGGTTAGGTTAGGTTAGGTTAGGTTAGGTTAGGTTAGGTTAGGTTAGGTTAGGATAGGTTAGGTTAGGTTAGGTTAGGTTAGGTTAGGTTAGGTTAGGTTAGGTTAGGTTAGGTTAGGTTAGGTTAGGTTAGGTTAGGTTAGGTTAGGTTAGGTTAGGTTAGGTTAGGTTAGGTTAGGTTAGGTTAGGTTAGGTTAGGTTAGGTTAGGTTAGGTTAGGTTAGGTTAGGTTAGGTTAGGTTAGGTTAGGTTAGGTTAGGTTAGGTTAGGTTAGGTTAGGTTAGGTTAGGTTAGGTTAGGTTAGGTTAGGTTAGGTTAGGTTAGGTTAGGTTAGGTTAGGTTAGGTTAGGTTAGGTTAGGTTAGGTTAGGTTAGGTTAGGTTAGGTTAGGTTAGGTTAGGTTAGGTTAGGTTAGGTTAGGTTAGGTTAGGTTAGGTTAGGTTAGGTTAGGTTAGGTTAGGTTAGGTTAGGTTAGGTTAGGTTAGGTTAGGTTAGGTTAGGTTAGGTTAGGTTAGGTTAGGTTAGGTTAGGTTAGGTTAGGTTAGGTTAGGTTAGGTTAGGTTAGGTTAGGTTAGGTTAGGTTAGGTTAGGTTAGGTTAGGTTAGGTTAGGTTAGGTTAGGTTAGGTTAGGTTAGGTTAGGTTAGGTTAGGTTAGGTTAGGTTAGGTTAGGTTAGGTTAGGTTAGGTTAGGTTAGGTTAGGTTAGGTTAGGTTAGGTTAGGTTAGGTTAGGTTAGGTTAGGTTAGGTTAGGTTAGGTTAGGTTAGGTTAGGTTAGGTTAGGTTAGGTTAGGTTAGGTTAGGTTAGGTTAGGTTAGGTTAGGTTAGGTTAGGTTAGGTTAGGTTAGGTTAGGTTAGGTTAGGTTAGGTTAGGTTAGGTTAGGTTAGGTTAGGTTAGGTTAGGTTAGGTTAGGTTAGGTTAGGTTAGGTTAGGTTAGGTTAGGTTAGGTTAGGTTAGGTTAGGTTAGGTTAGGTTAGGTTAGGTTAGGTTAGGTTAGGTTAGGTTAGGTTAGGTTAGGTTAGGTTAGGTTAGGTTAGGTTAGGTTAGGTTAGGTTAGGTTAGGTTAGGTTAGGTTAGGTTAGGTTAGGTTAGGTTAGGTTAGGTTAGGTTAGGTTAGGTTAGGTTAGGTTAGGTTAGGTTAGGTTAGGTTAGGTTAGGTTAGGTTAGGTTAGGTTAGGTTAGGTTAGGTTAGGTTAGGTTAGGTTAGGTTAGGTTAGGTTAGGTTAGGTTAGGTTAGGTTAGGTTAGGTTAGGTTAGGTTAGGTTAGGTTAGGTTAGGTTAGGTTAGGTTAGGTTAGGTTAGGTTAGGTTAGGTTAGGTTAGGTTAGGTTAGGTTAGGTTAGGTTAGGTTAGGTTAGGTTAGGTTAGGTTAGGTTAGGTTAGGTTAGGTTAGGTTAGGTTAGGTTAGGTTAGGTTAGGTTAGGTTAGGTTAGGATAGGTTAGGTTAGGTTAGGTTAGGTTAGGTTAGGTTAGGTTAGGTTAGGTTAGGTTAGGTTAGGTTAGGTTAGGTTAGGTTAGGTTAGGTTAGGTTAGGTTAGGTTAGGTTAGGTTAGGTTAGGTTAGGTTAGGTTAGGTTAGGTTAGGTTAGGTTAGGTTAGGTTAGGTTAGGTTAGGTTAGGTTAGGTTAGGTTAGGTTAGGTTAGGTTAGGTTAGGTTAGGTTAGGTTAGGTTAGGTTAGGTTAGGTTAGGTTAGGATAGGTTAGGTTAGGTTAGGTTAGGTTAGGTTAGGTTAGGTTAGGTTAGGTTAGGTTAGGTTAGGTTAGGTTAGGTTAGGTTAGGTTAGGTTAGGTTAGGTTAGGTTAGGTTAGGTTAGGTTAGGTGAGGTTAGGTTAGGTTAGGTTAGGTTAGGTTAGGTTAGGTTAGGTTAGGTTAGGTTAGGTTAGGTTAGGTTAGGTTAGGTTAGGTTAGGTTAGGTTAGGTTAGGTTAGGTTAGGTTAGGTTAGGTTAGGTTAGGTTAGGTTAGGTTAGGTTAGGTTAGGTTAGGTTAGGTTAGGTTAGGTTAGGTTAGGTTAGGTTAGGTTAGGTTAGGTTAGGTTAGGTTAGGTTAGGTTAGGTTAGGTTAGGTTAGGTTAGGTTAGGTTAGGTTAGGTTAGGTTAGGTTAGGTTAGGTTAGGTTAGGTTAGGTTAGGTGAGGTTAGGTTAGGTTAGGTTAGGTTAGGTTAGGTTAGGTTAGGTTAGGTTAGGTTAGGTTAGGTTAGGTTAGGTTAGGTTAGGTTAGGTTAGGTTAGGTTAGGTTAGGTTAGGTTAGGTTAGGTTAGGTTAGGTTAGGTTAGGTTAGGTTAGGTTAGGTTAGGTTAGGTTAGGTTAGGTTAGGTTAGGTTAGGTTAGGTTAGGTTAGGTTAGGTTAGGTTAGGTTAGGTTAGGTTAGGTTAGGTTAGGTTAGGTTAGGTTAGGTTAGGTTAGGTTAGGTTAGGTTAGGTTAGGTTAGGTTAGGTTAGGTTAGGTTAGGTTAGGTTAGGTTAGGTTAGGTTAGGTTAGGTTAGGTTAGGTTAGGTTAGGTTAGGTTAGGTTAGGTTAGGTTAGGTTAGGTTAGGTTAGGTTAGGTTAGGTTAGGTTAGGTTAGGTTAGGTTAGGTTAGGTTAGGTTAGGTTAGGTTAGGTTAGGTTAGGTTAGGTTAGGTTAGGTTAGGTTAGGTTAGGTTAGGTTAGGTTAGGTTAGGTTAGGTTAGGTTAGGTTAGGTTCGGTTAGGTTAGGTTAGGTTAGGTTAGGTTAGGTTAGGTTAGGTTAGGTTAGGTTAGGTTAGGTTAGGTTAGGTTAGGTTAGGTTAGGTTAGGTTAGGTTAGGTTAGGTTAGGTTAGGTTAGGTTAGGTTAGGTTAGGTTAGGTTAGGTTAGGTTAGGTTAGGTTAGGTTAGGTTAGGTTAGGTTAGGTTAGGTTAGGTTAGGTTAGGTTAGGTTAGGTTAGGTTAGGTTAGGTTAGGTTAGGTTAGGTTAGGTTAGGTTAGGTTAGGTTAGGTTAGGTTAGGTTAGGTTAGGTTAGGTTAGGTTAGGTTAGGTTAGGTTAGGTTAGGTTAGGTTAGGTTAGGTTAGGTTAGGTTAGGTTAGGTTAGGTTAGGTTAGGTTAGGTTAGGTTAGGTTAGGTTAGGTTAGGTTAGGTTAGGTTAGGTTAGGTTAGGTTAGGTTAGGTTAGGTTAGGTTAGGTTAGGTTAGGTTAGGTTAGGTTAGGTTAGGTTAGGTTAGGTTAGGTTAGGTTAGGTTAGGTTAGGTTAGGTTAGGTTAGGTTAGGTTAGGCTAGGTTAGGTTAGGTTAGGTTAGGTTAGGTTAGGTTAGGTTAGGTTAGGTTAGGTTAGGTTAGGTTAGGTTAGGTTAGGTTAGGTTAGGTTAGGTTAGGTTAGGTTAGGTTAGGTTAGGTTAGGTTAGGTTAGGTTAGGTTAGGTTAGGTTAGGTTAGGTTAGATTAGGTTAGGTTAGGTTAGGTTAGGTTAGGTTAGGTTAGGTTAGGTTAGGTTAGGTTAGGTTAGGTTAGGTTAGGTTAGGTTAGGTTAGGTTAGGTTAGGTTAGGTTAGGTTAGGTTAGGTTAGGTTAGGTTAGGTTAGGTTAGGTTAGGTTAGGTTAGGTTAGGTTAGGTTAGGTTAGGTTAGGTTAGGTTAGGTTAGGTTAGGTTAGGTTAGGTTAGGTTAGGTTAGGTTAGGTTAGGTTAGGTTAGGTTAGGTTAGGTTAGGTTAGGTTAGGTTAGGTTAGGTTAGGTTAGGTTAGGTTAGGTTAGGTTAGGTTAGGTTAGGTTAGGTTAGGTTAGGTTAGGTTAGGTTAGGTTAGGTTAGGTTAGGTTAGGTTAGGTTAGGTTAGGTTAGGTTAGGTTAGGTTAGGTTAGGTTAGGTTAGGTTAGGTTAGGTTAGGTTAGGTTAGGTTAGGTTAGGTTAGGTTAGGTTAGGTTAGGTTAGGTTAGGTTAGGTTAGGTTAGGTTAGGTTAGGTTAGGTTAGGTTAGGTTAGGTTAGGTTAGGTTAGGTTAGGTTAGGTTAGGTTAGGTTAGGTTAGGTTAGGTTAGGTTAGGTTAGGTTAGGTTAGGTTAGGTTAGGTTAGGTTAGGTTAGGTTAGGTTAGGTTAGGTTAGGTTAGGTTAGGTTAGGTTAGGTTAGGTTAGGTTAGGTTAGGTTAGGTTAGGTTAGGTTAGGTTAGGTTAGGTTAGGTTAGGTTAGGTTAGGTTAGGTTAGGTTAGGTTAGGTTAGGTTAGGTTAGGTTAGGTTAGGTTAGGTTAGGTTAGGTTAGGTTAGGTTAGGTTAGGTTAGGTTAGGTTAGGTTAGGTTAGGTTAGGTTAGGTTAGGTTAGGTTAGGTTAGGTTAGGCTAGGTTAGGTTAGGTTAGGTTAGGTTAGGTTAGGTTAGGTTAGGTTAGGTTAGGTTAGGTTAGGTTAGGTTAGGTTAGGTTAGGTTAGGTTAGGTTAGGTTAGGTTAGGTTAGGTTAGGTTAGGTTAGGTTAGGTTAGGTTAGGTTAGGTTAGGTTAGGTTAGGTTAGGTTAGGTTAGGTTAGGTTAGGTTAGGTTAGGTTAGGTTAGGTTAGGTTAGGTTAGGTTAGGTTAGGTTAGGTTAGGTTAGGTTAGGTTAGGTTAGGTTAGGTTAGGTTAGGTTAGGTTAGGTTAGGTTAGGTTAGGTTAGGTTAGGTTAGGTTAGGTTAGGTTAGGTTAGGTTAGGTTAGGTTAGGTTAGGTTAGGTTAGGTTAGGTTAGGTTAGGTTAGGTTAGGTTAGGTTAGGTTAGGTTAGGTTAGGTTAGGTTAGGTTAGGTTAGGTTAGGTTAGGTTAGGTTAGGTTAGGTTAGGTTAGGTTAGGTTAGGTTAGGTTAGGTTAGGTTAGGTTAGGTTAGGTTAGGTTAGGTTAGGTTAGGTTAGGTTAGGTTAGGTTAGGTTAGGTTAGGTTAGGTTAGGTTAGGTTAGGTTAGGTTAGGTTAGGTTAGGTTAGGTTAGGTTAGGTTAGGTTAGGTTAGGTTAGGTTAGGTTAGGTTAGGTTAGGTTAGGTTAGGTTAGGTTAGGTTAGGTTAGGTTAGGTTAGGTTAGGTTAGGTTAGGTTAGGTTAGGTTAGGTTAGGTTAGGTTAGGTTAGGTTAGGTTAGGTTAGGTTAGGTTAGGTTAGGTTAGGTTAGGTTAGGTTAGGTTAGGTTAGGTTAGGTTAGGTTAGGTTAGGTTAGGTTAGGTTAGGTTAGGTTAGGTTAGGTAGGTTAGGTTAGGTTAGGTTAGGTTAGGTTAGGTTAGGTTAGGTTAGGTTAGGTTAGGTTAGGTTAGGTTAGGTTAGGTTAGGTTAGGTTAGGTTAGGTTAGGTTAGGTTAGGTTAGGTTAGGTTAGGTTAGGTTAGGTTAGGTTAGGTTAGGTTAGGTTAGGTTAGGTTAGGTTAGGTTAGGTTAGGTTAGGTTAGGTTAGGTTAGGTTAGGTTAGGTTAGGTTAGGTTAGGTTAGGTTAGGTTAGGTTAGGTTAGGTTAGGTTAGGTTAGGTTAGGTTAGGTTAGGTTAGGTTAGGTTAGTTAGGTTAGGTTAGGTTAGGTTAGGTTAGGTTAGGTTAGGTTAGGTTAGGTTAGGTTAGGTTAGGTTAGGTTAGGTTAGGTTAGGTTAGGTTAGGTTAGGTTAGGTTAGGTTAGGTTAGGTTAGGTTAGGTTAGGTTAGGTTAGGTAGGTTAGGTTAGGTTAGGTTAGGTTAGGTTAGGTTAGGTTAGGTTAGGTTAGGTTAGGTTAGGTTAGGTTAGGTTAGGTTAGGTTAGGTTAGGTTAGGTTAGGTTAGGTTAGGTTAGGTTAGTTAGGTTAGGTTAGGTTAGGTTAGGTTAGGTTAGGTTAGGTTAGGTTAGGTTAGGTTAGGTTAGGTTAGGTTAGGTTAGGTTAGGTTAGGTTAGGTTAGGTTAGGTTAGGTTAGGTTAGGTTAGGTTAGGTTAGGTTAGGTTAGGTTAGGTTAGGTAGGTTAGGTTAGGTTAGGTTAGGTTAGGTTAGGTTAGGTTAGGTTAGGTTAGGTTAGGTTAGGTTAGGTTAGGTTAGGTTAGGTTAGGTTAGGTTAGGTTAGGTTAGGTTAGGTTAGGTTAGGTTAGGTTAGGTTAGGTTAGGTTAGGTTAGGTTAGGTTAGGTTAGGTTAGGTTAGGTTAGGTTAGGTTAGGTTAGGTTAGGTTAGGTTAGGTTAGGTTAGGTTAGGTTAGGTTAGGTTAGGTTAGGTTAGGTTAGGTTAGGTTAGGTTAGGTTAGGTTAGGTTAGGTTAGGTTAGGTTAGGTTAGGTTAGGTTAGGTTAGGTTAGGTTAGGTTAGGTTAGGTTAGGTTAGGTTAGGTTAGGTTAGGTTAGGTTAGGTTAGGTTAGGTTAGGTTAGGTTAGGTTAGGTTAGGTTAGGTTAGGTTAGGTTAGGTTAGGTTAGGTTAGGTTAGGTTAGGTTAGGTTAGGTTAGGTTAGGTTAGGTTAGGTTAGGTTAGGTTAGGTTAGGTTAGGTTAGGTTAGGTTAGGTTAGGTTAGGTTAGGTTAGGTTAGGTTAGGTTAGGTTAGGTTAGGTTAGGTTAGGTTAGGTTAGGTTAGGTTAGGTTATGTTAGGTTAGGTTAGGTTAGGTTAGGTTAGGTTAGGTTAGGTTAGGTTAGGTTAGGTTAGGTTAGGTTAGGTTAGGTTAGGTTAGGTTAGGTTAGGTTAGGTTAGGTTAGGTTAGGTTAGGTTAGGTTAGGTTAGGTTAGGTTAGGTTAGGTTAGGTTAGGTTAGGTTAGGTTAGGTTAGGTTAGGTTAGGTTAGGTTAGGTTAGGTTAGGTTAGGTTAGGTTAGGTTAGGTTAGGTTAGGTTAGGTTAGGTTAGGTTAGGTTAGGTTAGGTTAGGCTAGGTTAGGTTAGGTTAGGTTAGGTTAGGTTAGGTTAGGTTAGGTTAGGTTAGGTTAGGTTAGGTTAGGTTAGGTTAGGTTAGGTTAGGTTAGGTTAGGTTAGGTTAGGTTAGGTTAGGTTAGGTTAGGTTAGGTTAGGTTAGGTTAGGTTAGGTTAGGTTAGGTTAGGTTAGGTTAGGTTAGGTGAGGTTAGGTTAGGTTAGGTTAGGTTAGGTTAGGTTAGGTTAGGTTAGGTTAGGTTAGGTTAGGTTAGGTTAGGTTAGGTTAGGTTAGGTTAGGTTAGGTTAGGTTAGGTTAGGTTAGGTTAGGTTAGGTTAGGTTAGGTTAGGTTAGGTTAGGTTAGGTTAGGTTAGGTTAGGTTAGGTTAGGTTAGGTTAGGTTAGGTTAGGTTAGGTTAGGTTAGGTTAGGTTAGGTTAGGTTAGGTTAGGTTAGGTTAGGTTAGGTTAGGTTAGGTTAGGTTAGGTTAGGTTAGGTTAGGTTAGGTTAGGTTAGGTTAGGTTAGGTTAGGTTAGGTTAGGTTAGGTTAGGTTAGGTTAGGTTAGGTTAGGTTAGGTTAGGTTAGGTTAGGTTAGGTTAGGTTAGGTTAGGTTAGGTTAGGTTAGGTTAGGTTAGGTTAGGTTAGGTTAGGTTAGGTTAGGTTAGGTTAGGTTAGGTTAGGTTAGGTTAGGTTAGGTTAGGTTAGGTTAGGTTAGGTTAGGTTAGGTTAGGTTAGGTTAGGTTAGGTTAGGTTAGGTTAGGTTAGGTTAGGTTAGGTTAGGTTAGGTTAGGTTAGGTTAGGTTAGGTTAGGTTAGGTTAGGTTAGGTTAGGTTAGGTTAGGTTAGGTTAGGTTAGGTTAGGTTAGGTTAGGTTAGGTTAGGTTAGGTTAGGTTAGGTTAGGTTAGGTTAGGTTAGGTTAGGTTAGGTTAGGTTAGGTTAGGTTAGGTTAGGTTAGGTTAGGTTAGGTTAGGTTAGGTTAGGTTAGGTTAGGTTAGGTTAGGTTAGGTTAGGTTAGGTTAGGTTAGGTTAGGTTAGGTTAGGTTAGGTTAGGTTAGGTTATGTTAGGTTAGGTTAGGTTAGGTTAGGTTAGGTTAGGTTAGGTTAGGTTAGGTTAGGTTAGGTTAGGTTAGGTTAGGTTAGGTTAGGTTAGGTTAGGTTAGGTTAGGTTAGGTTAGGTTAGGTTAGGTTAGGTTAGGTTAGGTTAGGTTAGGTTAGGTTAGGTTAGGTTAGGTTAGGTTAGGTTAGGTTAGGTTAGGTTAGGTTAGGTTAGGTTAGGTTAGGTTAGGTTAGGTTAGGTTAGGTTAGGTTAGGTTAGGTTAGGTTAGGTTAGGTTAGGTTAGGTTAGGTTAGGTTAGGTTAGGTTAGGTTAGGTTAGGTTAGGTTAGGTTAGGTTAGGTTAGGTTAGGTTAGGTTAGGTTAGGTTAGGTTAGGTTAGGTTAGGTTAGGTTAGGTTAGGTTAGGTTAGGTTAGGTTAGGTTATGTTAGGTTAGGTTAGGTTAGGTTAGGTTAGGTTAGGTTAGGTTAGGTTAGGTTAGGTTAGGTTAGGTTAGGTTAGGTTAGGTTAGGTTAGGTTAGGTTAGGTTAGGTTAGGTTAGGTTAGGTTAGGTTAGGTTAGGTTAGGTTAGGTTAGGTTAGGTTAGGTTAGGTTAGGTTAGGTTAGGTTAGGTTAGGTTAGGTTAGGTTAGGTTAGGTTAGGTTAGGTTAGGTTAGGTTAGGTTAGGTTAGGTTAGGTTAGGTTAGGTTAGGTTAGGTTAGGTTAGGTTAGGTTAGGTTAGGTTAGGTTAGGTTAGGTTAGGTTAGGTTAGGTTAGGTTAGGTTAGGTTAGGTTAGGTTAGGTTAAGTTAGGTTAGGTTAGGTTAGGTTAGGTTAGGTTAGGTTAGGTTCGGTTAGGTTAGGTTAGGTTAGGTTAGGTTAGGTTAGGTTAGGTTAGGTTAGGTTAGGTTAGGTTAGGTTAGGTTAGGTTAGGTTAGGTTAGGTTAGGTTAGGTTAGGTTAGGTTAGGTTAGGTTAGGTTAGGTTAGGTTAGGTTAGGTTAGGTTAGGTTAGGTTAGGTTAGGTTAGGTTAGGTTAGGTTAGGTTAGGTTAGGTTAGGTTAGGTTAGGTTAGGTTAGGTTAGGTTAGGTTAGGTTAGGTTAGGTTAGGTTAGGTTAGGTTAGGTTAGGTTAGGTTAGGTTAGGTTAGGTTAGGTTAGGTTAGGTTAGGTTAGGTTAGGTTAGGTTAGGTTAGGTTAGGTTAGGTTAGGTTAGGTTAGGTTAGGTTAGGTTAGGTTAGGTTAGGTTAGGTTAGGTTAGGTTAGGTTAGGTTAGGTTAGGTTAGGTTAGGTTAGGTTAGGTTAGGTTAGGTTAGGTTAGGTTAGGTTAGGTTAGGTTAGGTTAGGTTAGGTTAGGTTAGGTTAGGTTAGGTTAGGTTAGGTTAGGTTAGGTTAGGTTAGGTTAGGTTAGGTTAGGTTAGGTTAGGTTAGGTTAGGTTAGGTTAGGTTAGGTTAGGTTAGGTTAGGTTAGGTTAGGTTAGGTTAGGTTAGGTTAGGTTAGGTTAGGTTAGGTTAGGTTAGGTTAGGTTAGGTTAGGTTAGGTTAGGTTAGGTTAGGTTAGGTTAGGTTAGGTTAGGTTAGGTTAGGTTAGGTTAGGTTAGGTTAGGTTAGGTTAGGTTAGGTTAGGTTAGGTTAGGTTAGGTTAGGTTAGGTTAGGTTAGGTTAGGTTAGGTTAGGTTAGGTTAGGTTAGGTTAGGTTAGGTTAGGTTAGGTTAGGTTAGGTTAGGTTAGGTTAGGTTAGGTTAGGTTAGGTTAGGTTAGGTTAGGTTAGGTTAGGTTAGGTTAGGTTAGGTTAGGTTAGGTTAGGTTAGGTTAGGTTAGGTTAGGTTAGGTTAGGTTAGGTTAGGTTAGGTTAGGTTAGGTTAGGTTAGGTTAGGTTAGGTTAGGTTAGGTTAGGTTAGGTTAGGTTAGGTTAGGTTAGGTTAGGTTAGGTTAGGTTAGGTTAGGTTAGGTTAGGTTAGGTTAGGTTAGGTTAGGTTAGGTTAGGTTAGGTTAGGTTAGGTTAGGTTAGGTTAGGTTAGGTTAGGTTAGGTTAGGTTAGGTTAGGTTAGGTTAGGTTAGGTTAGGTTAGGTTAGGTTAGGTTAGGTTAGGT